>QLTV01002140.1:1201996-1226165 GCA_003457575.1 Thermophis baileyi
GAGAGGGGGAGAGGGAGAGAGTGAGGGGGAAAGAGAGGGAGAGGGAGATTTAAAGGCATCTTGTGTTTTTTTTCTACATAAATGCTCATATAATCTTTTTATTCACTCTCTCCTTCCAAAAACTAGACAGTTTCTCCATCCTGGTTTTTTATAGATATGTTTAATCCAAATAATCCCATACCCTAGCTCCTAATTCCTCTGATAACTAAGAATTATAGAAGTTGAGATCCAACAACTGATAAGTCACCAGGTTGAAAAAAACCTGTTACAGGTACTGATTTTATAATAACTAGACAACTTGGTCTACAAAGTTTGAATTCTGCTCTTTTAAAGAAAACCTACATAGCCATGATGAAATTATGGATGTTTTCAACTTAGTCAGAAAGAAAAAGAAAAGAAAAAGAAAATGCCTACTACAATACTTCAGAATGTTAATAATACAAGGGGAAAATCTGTTTCAGCGCACACAAATATTATGATTTCATATTCTCAGGCTCCACAGTGACACAAATTGGAATTGAAAGTAATTTGTTCAAACGGAAAAGCAGTTTGATCAGTAAGTATATCATGTTAAATTATCAATTGTTTTTTTTTCCAGTGTAGCTTTTATAATATTGAAAGTAATCAATTATTGTTCTATTTTCTGTAGTGAAGGCAATCCTGAAGCTCATATAAAAAGGATAGAAGGGAATCCTTCTTGTTCAATAATATCACAACATGAGGAGCTTATTCAAAGGAGGAAAGGAAAGTATTTTGGCTTTTTAGATTTTGTTCTCAAAGGGTTGTTATTAAAGTGATTTTCCTACCACCAGCCTGAATTAAAGGAAATAAATTTTCACAGGTGCATGGTTTACACCATCCATTCATCTATTAAGCATCTTGTCTGTCAAACTATTCAAGGTGAGACCCATCAGCTCTAGCTGCTGAATCTTATCACACCCCTGCCAACAGGATGAGGATTCATGGCCCAACCTGTGAGTTCTTCTGATTCATTTCCAAGACCTGACAAAATGAACCAATAAGCTAAATTCATGAAAACAAGGCCAGCAGGCCAATATCAGTAGACGTTTAAAGGGTACTCTGCTTTTCTTTACGCATCTTAGTTTTGGCTTTCTAAGAACACCCTATCGATGAAATCTTTTTGTTGCTGTTGTTGTTATTGTATCCTAAATATTTAATATGGTCACTTGGGATTTGGCCACAAAACCATCATGGATCCTTCCCCAGAGGTGGGTTCCTCCCAGTTTGGACCGGATCTCCCGAACCGGTAGCGACCCGCTGGTGACATCACAGTGATGTCACGGATCCAGTTCGGTCGGTGCTGGTCCGTGAGTGCCGCCATGTTTTTTTTTGTTTTTTTTGGGGGGGGGGATATTTTTCCGGGTTTTTTTCCTTCTGCGCATGCACAGAAGCCGACACTTCTGTGTCGCACACAAAACACACACACAAAAACACACATTTTTCCGGCACTGCGCATGCGTTGCCATCTTGTTTTCAGCTTTAAAAAAAAAATCTGATTTTTAGGCACTGCATGCGCACGGGCGCGAAGCACACATGTGGCCATGAGGCGCGGCTGGGAGGAAGCAAACTGGCAGCGAGGTAAGTTAGAACCCACCCCTGCCCTTCTCCCCCACTGTTGGCTTTTCCCTGCAGTCATCATATCACATGCCATCTGAAGGCAGAATACAAAAACAAACTGTGGGATCAGGCCAAAGATGTTGTATCTCAAAACTATAGCACCAATAAAGAATGAACTGATTCAGTCAATGGTATTCAATAGTTAGTTTTACATTTTCATTCAGTTTACCTTTTATTTCCTACAGTCCCCAAAGTTTTGTAGTCTCAAAATTGATAGAAAGTTACGAAGACCTCAAAACTGCACAACATTTTGTGACATTTTCATGGTTCCAATATTATTATTGCCTTCCAATCGATTTCATGGGGAAGTTGTTTTGGTCAAGGGCCAACATGTGTCAATCACAAGGAACCAGAATAACACCATGAGCTGATCAGAGTTACTTCTTTATTGTTGCCTACCTATTTACAAGAATATTGCCAGATTGACTACACTCTCTTGGGAACTGCCAGATAAAGGCTTCAGGAATTCTCGGGGAAGGTTGGGGGGGGCTGGTGTATGTCCCTCCTTTCCTGCAAGGACTCCAAGCTTGCCAGTCTTTTCACTCCACACCCCATTCGAGCTGGAAATTCCACCACAACATGGCTCTTTTCCATTTCTTGTTTTGTTTATTAGCAAAATTACTATATCTAATTTACAACAGGATCAACAGGAGCAGGGTAAAATTAAAATTATTTGGATGAATTTATATACTGTTTATATTTTGGACCCTGTAAATAAGCTTTGAAGTTGTATGCTTGAAAAATAATGTAAAAGGCTTACAAAAATGTATTTCTATCACATCAATAGACTAGACCTTTTGGGGCATCTTTTAACATTCAAAATCTCTTTTATTATAGTGTGTCACATTAAAGTAGTGACTACAGGCAAGCAAACCATCTACAAGGGAAGGAGAAAGCACTTGATAAATGGCGTGTATCATATGAAACTATATGAAAAGTAGCAACTCTCTATTGGAATAATTTCACTTTGTCATTCCTCTATTTTAAAAGAAAGGGGGGGGGGAACACCTTTTACCTTGAATTAAACTGGTAAAAATATCATTAGTTTTGATCAGAAATGCACCAAGGGGTACCTGCATGGCTGTGAGTGGTCTTCCAAGGCCATGTGGTCATTGACATGGGATAAATGTGGACAGATGGAACAAAAGGCCAGGATGCGCTGGAGGAGCGCCCTTCTGTCAGTTTTAACACCCTTAGCTTTCTTTGAGAAACACAAATGAATCCTTTAAGAGGATTATGCTTTCATGCCTTGCCTTGTTCCCCCTGGAGACTGGCGGGGGGGGGGGGAGGAGTTGAAAATTTATGTGAGAAAGAGACTCATACTTGTTTAGCTCAATGATTGCGGTAATTAAATATACAGGATGATGTGCTTTGTTTTTTAGGAAATATAAATTGCTGCTTTTCTGTTAGTTTAAAGCTTTGATTCACAAGTTTGTTCAAATCTTTCTCTAATCGTTTATAAGCAAAAGGAATCTCTGTCATTAGTTTTATGATTTTAACGCCTCCTGCTATGTCTTTTTCTTCTTTGTCTACAAAGGACACACCCTCTATTTAACTCTGTAGAGTGCATAGAGACCTCTAGCGACCGAATAACATACTGCAAGTATGTTTTATAAACATGCACCCACAAGCATGTACATACACAACACCCTATTGTGACATTAAATTGCAATTATTTCTCAAATATGACATGGAGATTTAGCCTAAAAACTCTGATGCTAATTAAGGAGAAAATCATTCTTTTAATGAAAATTCTGTTACTGGCCACCGTCCATTTACCAAAATTCAGATTAAACCTTCAAAATACTACTACAATTTAGACATTTTACATTACAGTTATTAAGTCATTGTTTCTGAAATACCTACAACAGCCAAAGATAAGCTGCAAAACTAATATCTTTCATGGATCTTTTCTTGCAGGGTATCATTGTTTTTGACTTCATAATAGTTCATAAAAGTATTATAGTAATAAAAAATTGCATGTCAGGTTTTAAATGGTAAAATGGCAAATCTGATAAATATGAACACTACATTTTGAAAAAAAAGGGGGAGAGAACATAATCATCTCGTCGGGAGTTTAATTTTTATTTATTACCAAACTCGTCATGAAATCCATACCAAAGCTGTCTGGCTGTCACTACATCGGATGCACCAAAATTCGCTTCACTTTGGACTAAACTCTTTCAACTGAATGTTATTTCAAAGAGACAAAGTGTAAGTAAAGCCATGAGGCATAAAGAAAAATTTGAGCAATCTTAATATAAATTCAGAAAGCAGTGACAGAAGATAATAAATCATATAATTTCCATATTTATACATCCAGCTACCTCTGAGGATTCCAGCAGGCAGTATCAAATTGACAGCACGCATGGCAAGGCCCAAAATAAGAGAGAGGAAAGTTCCAATTAAGAGAAAGAATCAGTGTGTTGTTCCCAGAGTTCCATTTAAATCAGAACCCATCAAAGCTTGTTCTGATTCCTGCAGCTTTGCTCAAGAAATGAGAAAGATGAAAGAGGGCCAGCCAGCCAAAGCAATCCCGCACAATCCTTTGAAGCCAGGAAATCACAAATCTTACTTTGGAGAGTTTGTGTGTTGTTTGGTCTTCTTCGAAAGAATGATCTGCGGTTTGATTTTTTGTTTCTAATGCCCTTTCTTTGCCACAGTCCCTGTACTTTACTGTCAATAAACCGTCAGGCCTTAGGAAAACCAGGATAGCAAAGAAATTGGATTGTGACCAAGGAGACCCAGATTTAAGTCCAATCTTAGCCATGGAAGCTGCCCTGGATGACTTTGAACCAGTCACTTGTCTCAAATCAACCTACTTTATAGATGACATTTTCCCACCTTAAGAAAGTGACATATAAAATGGACTTCCAGGGAAGAAATGGATATCTGAAGATAGTTCAAATGAAGACAACGATCATGGCAAAATGAATAGTCAGCAAGTGAATTGGCTCTTCTTAATTCCTCTCCTTACAAAGAGACCAAAAAACAGTGGTCTCTAGCAAGTTTAAAGCTTTGGGAGGTGAAGGTATAACATTTTATTGCAATTGCTGTCAGTGCCTTCAAAGAGGACATGGATGTCTTAATATCTAAAAGGGATATAGAAATAAACTCAGAGTGCCTTGGATAATTTTTCTAAATTGGATTTACAAAAGAGCCTTGTTAAAGCTTAAAAACTTTTGTGAGAAGGGACAAAGAAAAAAAATTAAAATCAAATTTTGGGACATTATTTGAAGGCACCAAAGGTCAAGATTGTTAGAAATAAAAGGAGGATATAAAGTTGATTTATATGATCATGGTTAAAATAGATGTGTTATCATCTCTGGTAATACTTAATAGACTTGCTGATCAGGACTGAAAAGATGAGGCTTTAAAGATTTGTTGATAGATAAGAAATGGGATATAATCATTTGTTTTATTTGTAGGGAAAGTGATACGTCACTAAAATTGTTTATACTTGTGATGAAGGAGGAAGTCAATTTTTTTTATTTACTATATTCATATTTTTCTTTTTTTCCTATTTTTTTCTGCATTTCTTTTTCATTTCTTTTTATGTTTTTAGTTTGCATTAGCTTTTTAATTTTTAATTGTAATGTTTAATAACATCACTATTAAAAACAAGTCAGCCCAAGCTAACTAGATCCATTATTTATTTAAAAAAAACTATTCAATGATATAACCATGTGTAAGTATAAGCATTTTATGGTCGATAGATATATTCAAGTAGCATTTTTAAAAAGGCAAGTGGGGTATAAATTAAATTAATGAATAGAAAGAAAAACGAAATAAGACAAAAACTATTCAAGCAGTATATCCAGACAACATTGTGTCCAAGGTCTCAGGCTGGATGCATTTTTAAGAGTATTTAAGGGTATTCTCATGAGTGTTAAATATTACCATAAATTATGAGCAAACTATATGCACCATCAAAGGATGGATACCATTGTCTGTTTGGCTTTCTCTCATGTTTATGCACTGTGGAGGAATTTACATCATGTAATCAGAAGGAGAAGGAGAAATAGTTGGTCAGTCCTCGGAAAACAGAAACTAAGACTAAGAAACTAAGAAACTCAGAACTTTGTAATCCTTAGCAGGAGCAGACAGGTTTTGGATATGCTTTTATTCTACCTTCTTACAATAAAGAACATTCCAAGAACCCCTGTCATGGCTGTTTCTTGAGCTGGCTTACTCAAAGGATGATAAGCTTTCATCTTGACTTCTTCCCTACTCTCTTCATGAAAAAATATCAGGTTTCATCTAAAACTAGTATCTTATCTATGCAGGTGGCCAAATTCTGTAGATCTTACTTAAAAATACTTCAATTGCTACTTCACCAAATGATATATCCGGCCTGTTAAAGATGAGTGACATATCAGAAAACAAAGACCCATGATAAACTTAGTGTGAGACTTTTGATACATTTCTGATTTAGAAACTATACAATCAGATAACAAATTTCCCACCTATCCCATGGCTAGTCTTCTGATATACAGGTCCCAGTGTTTTCTCTACTTAGCTCCAATGCTATTTCTTGCCTTACTAATCTATTTTATTCTGTAGCATTGTGAACATTTTGCTATTACAGATTTTGAAACTGTAAGAAAACAAGGAACTAGTATATAATGGCATTCAAAAAAAAAAAAGAAATAAAATAAATTGACAGAAGAGTTAAGTATTTACACTTGGGCTACATCTCCAGAAAGAGATATGCAAATGTCTTCATAAACATGGGTAAGGTCAAAGGTGTTAGATTCTCTTCCAAAGATACATGAACCAACCATAAGTTAAACTAACAATATCAGATATCAGTTCTGCTATCTGAAACATTAATGTAGTGGGAAATGAAGAGAATAGAATAGCCAAAGAAAATACACTGAGGAGTGTAATGTTAATGAGACACAACCTGGCTTAGTGAGTTACATTAGCAAAGCTTTGTCTATCAGTTTCCCTTTCTGATCCTGCCAGAATTCTGATCGTCATCCCTTCCTGGGAAATGTAAATTCAGAATCAGAATCAGAATAGAGCTGGAAGGGACCTTGGAGGTCTTCTAGTCCAGCTCCCCGCTCAAGCAGGAGATCCTATACCATTTCAGACAAGTGACTGTCCATTGTCCACTGTCCAGTGTGTTCCATTCCATCTTCAGAATGCCAAATCTCTTTTGTTCATTCAGTAAAACAGATCCCATTTCCAATTCTCTCATAATTAGCAGTTGAAAAGCTAACATGAGGCTCTCCCAACCTGATGCTCTCCAGTTGTTTATGAATTTCAATTCCCACAATCCTTTTTTTTGGTTGTTCCTCTGCATATACACTACAGCAATTTTGCTGGAATTGCTGCAGCATTAGGTGGGCATTTTATCATGTTATAAGAACAAATATGTAGAAAGTTTAGATCAAAATGAGAAAGTAATATAGCATCCTTTCATGGATAGCTGAAGAATAACTCATAATTAATTTTTGTAGTATTCACAAAAAGTGAAATTTTTTTCACTGAACATTCCAAAACATTTTGTTTACAAAATACAATATGGGGAAAGTGCTCAATTATTGTAGTTTTCTACAGGAAGTGTACTCACAAGGGAAGACTTTAGTTTTCATGCAATCTATGACCAGATTATAGTAGTTCCCTTTCAAATAAACATTTGTTTAACACCAAAGCTTAAAGATATTTCAGAATCTATTCCAGATACACCAAACCTTAACGATATTCTAGAATGTAGGGTCTGAATGTCTCTGTTTTATTATGCAAAACAATTTCCATAGTTTAATTACAGTGATGAGATATAAGCTATGTTACATAGTTGCTATATATTTATATACAATATGACTAGCACAGATTTTAGACTGCAAGATTATCTCCTGGAAAACAGTGTAAACTTTTTCAAGAAATAATGTTTGTTTCTACCTAGGTAATTCTAGTATCAAAACAAAAGCACAGACAGCTCTCATTTAAGACTTTCTAGTGAAATCGGCTTTAGTTGACACTGAGTGTTCATTTTGGATCTACAGAAACTCACTAAATTCCATATTTTTAAAGTAAACTCAAACAACAAAAACATTGATCAGAATTTTAATTCTCATCAGTTGACTTGGCATGGTCAATCACAAAGGGTTATAGAAGTTGTAGTCTGAAACATCTGATGGGTAGCACTGCCTACCCCATTACTGTGTAGAAACTTTTTGTAGAGGCATAAAATCCTTCTATTCCATTTTCTCTTCTATCGTCTTTCCTTCTCACATTATTCATATTTAATCTTTCTATGTTGTAATTTGGTTTCAATTTATTTCAGCACCTGCTCATGAAGCCACTAGATGGTGGGCACGATAATGGCCATCAATTACATTTTAATGCCTTTTTATGACTGCGATACATTTCCAGTGATATATGAAGAACCATCACCTGTTATTTTACTGTTTTTATTTCAGTGCACAGTAACTTGCAAGAGACCACATCACTCGTCTGATTAAATCCAATAAACAGTTAGAGGCTCTGTAGTATGAATAGCCTTTATTTTCTGTTCAGTCATAGATCAACTGCAGATTGATATGCCTTCCAGATATGTTAGAATAAATCTTTGGCATTTTCAGCTAGCATTGCAAATCCAGTTTAAGGGAACTGTATCTTAATGCATTTCAAAGCTGGAGAAGGATGATGTGTAAATTGAAAACCAGTTTCTGCAGATTAATTTCTAGAGCTGTGCAGAGCTTCAGAAATAATTTGCAAAGGTTTTTCTGGAGTGCACAGGACAGAAATTGTAGCATCTGTCTGCAACTCTTTAAAGCACCCACATCTTTTCTCAAAGTTGTTTGCTGCCTTTTGTAGCTGCCATATGATCTGGGAAATAGTGTGGCTGTTTTAAAGACTTGCATAAGATATTACATTCAAAAACCACATACTCTAAAGTACTGTTTTGGTACCAAGTTCAAAGCACTGCATATCTGTATTATTTTCCTTAGATATTATTTTCAGATGAAAAACAAAGCACAAGCAGCTAAGCATTCTTTAGAAAACATATTTAAAAGCCAAGTAATATTCTTTTCTATTATTAGTTTTTGTTGGCAGGAAGTTATTTGGAAGATAATTTTAAAGTGTGAATTAGACTATAAGGTCAAATAACTTTTTTACAGTGTGTTGCATATATGGTAGCATACAACTTTTGCAACTTGAAGTATTTAGTAAACATTTATAGGCCTTTCTCTCAGCTTTTCATATACAAATACTGCATATGTTATGAAAAATGAGTATTCAAACCAGTTTGTGTTGGGCACCTAACCAGTGACTGACTGCTATTTAATATACTCATCCATTTATAGACATGACATATAGCACAGCTCTCCCTTCACAATGAACCATTCCCAGTATGTGGTTTCACACCTACAAAATCTAACTGAATCATGCTAATCTCCATACTCCACCCACAAGTACAGCTTATGTTTGATCATGTTGATGCCTTCACTCCCAAATCATCAAAGGAGAAAACAGAAAGGGCATGGATTTCCATTTCAGCCTATCTTTCTAATGTCCCCATCTCTGACAATACTTTGGCTTAGAGGGATGAAATCTCTGGCTCCACTCACACAAAAGGGGAAAAACCCAGATCAGTTACAACAGTTAAGACAATCTCATTAGTTTAGGTTTAATTAAAATACATCCTCTCTATATTGAGGGACTCATAGCCAAGCTAATATCTGGGCTTCAGATTTAGAGAAAAGAAAAGATCTTTTTCGCGCTCTCTCTTTACTAAGAAAGGAAAACAGCTATTTACAGAATGGCCAGCATGAAGCAAGCTGTCGGGTTACTTCCTGACAGAATTCTCTTCACTTGTCACAAAAATGCCACTGGATCAGATATTTGTCCCCTATTTATACATGCTACCATTTGCCTTTTGTAAGTATTGGTAATCACAAACTGGACCCCCATTTACTAACCAGACATTTTTACAAGGTTGTATACAGAAAATTATTAGCTGGCAAGGGAGGCAGCAGAGCTAGAGTATTAATCATTCACAGCTATATTTTAATTCATCCAACCACACAGAAGCTGTTCATTTTATCTAAATCAATCTCACCCCCCCTCCATTAATGCATTGCACTGCAGTTCCTATCAGTCCAAGGCAGCATGACCACGGATGGTGGGAATCATTGTCCTATTAATCTCAGACAGGAACACTGGGAACGCGAAGGGAAAGGCTGCACAAACTTCAGGATTGGTATAAAATATGACTAGATGGTTCTATTCTGAGCTGAAGCATCATCTTCAGCACCTGGAGGATAAAAAAAAGAAAGCAAAATATATGCTGAAGTGCTTCTACCTATATTGGGCTGAGTGAAATTCATCAATAAAAGAAAAAGAGGGAAAGGCAGAACGCTCTGGCACTCAGATCGTGGATCACTTTCCCTACGAAAATATGACTAACACTAAAATTGCAATTATTTTGGCAACAGCTCATAACAATTCTGTTTATCCAGGCACGTTCATTTTCCATTTTTCCCAGTTAAATCTTTCATTGGATTTTGTTCTATTTTTAAACTGTATTTTTATACTACCTAGTTATCTACAAGGACAATTTGTTTTAAAGCAACTAACTTCAAGGAAATGACTGCCACTGATCAACATATACTGTACCTATTGTGCCCTAGCATTATGTCTCTTTTGCCTTCTTTAGCATGAGGAAGCTAAAGTCTACCTCAGCAATCCTTACTGTAAGAGAAGCAGGCATTGAGAAGACTCATTTCAGATCTACAGTTATCACAAATAAGCTACAGGTAGGTCAATTTGCAATTTCTTAAGTAACCACATGATGTAGGCCTTCACAACATAGAGCTAATAGTGTTCTTCTACTGGCAAGCCCCCATCAGTCAAAGAATGTTGATTGGCGAGGTCTAGGAAGAGGATCTACTCTACTGCTGCCCCTGCATTGTGGAACATCTTGCCCTCTGAGGTGAGGAAAGCCCCCAATATGTTGGCCTTCTACAAAGGGGTCAAAACCGGGCTGTGCGGCCTTGCGTGAGGGACACAGAGGCCCACACAACTGTGGGGCTGGCTGGTCCCATGAGACCCTCCCCGCCTGCATTAACAACAGCTAACCCTCCATCTTGGAAAGTTTCACCCCTGGAAATTTTATAATGTTACTTTTATAATTTTAAAACTTTTCAATCTTAAATTAATTTTGATTTTAATATCTTTAGTTGACAAGGCAATGGCCATCAGACAACAACAAATCATCATCTTACCTTTACAGGCCACATTGTTCTCAGGCTCATATCCAGCCTTGCAAGTACAGCGGCCAATGGGAACCATCCATTCCCCATCACCATTGCAGTACAATTTAATGGGCACATCCACCTCCTCGGCATTGGGAATGCACGTACCTCGTGCAATCACTAAGGAAGTACTTTCTGCTCCTGTCATGGTCTCTGGGAAGATGGCAAAATTTTGCACCACACTTGGGCATTTCTTAAAGAAGACCCTTACAGACAGCAATGACATGCATGCCCCATAATCCTGAAAGGCAAGGTAAAAGCCATTCCGATTGAGGGGCCCAAAGCTCCTCACCTCTGTGTTCACCTTCATTAACCTGCCACCAAAGTCCACCTGAGAGAAGCTCTCATCTGCAGCAATAGTGTCCACCTTGAGGTAGGGGGCTTCTGTCCAGAAAGCTGACTTCTTGGTGGCAATAACAGAGTCTGTTTCATAGTAATATAGGTTGAAAGTTTCCTTACAGGAACCAGGAACATTGGGAAGGCTGCTACAGTCCCGTACAGTGAAGCGCATTTCTGTATAAATACGGTGTGCACCATGTCGATTTATGAAGGTGGTAAGTAACCAATTGTTCTGGTTGGGTTCAAAGACGTTGCAAACTTGGTAAGTACGTATTGTGTTGAGGTTCTCATCGTAGCCACTGACTTCCTCCCACTGTATGGAACAAATAAGAAAGGGGGAAATCAGGCAATTAAACAGGATGAAAAGAAGAAAACACAGGGATGGCACTTTAACTTGGGAGAATTATTACTTACAACAAGATAGCTGGGATGTACAGCCTTAGAGGAGTGTTAAAGCTTTACAATCAGTTGGACAAATGTGTGCAATGTTGCTGATGTTAGGGCCTATTCCAGGGCTTATGAGCTTGGAATCAGCCAACAAAAATTAAAACAAGTAAACTAAGATTATCCCTAGCTAACAGAAAGAAAAAGTTTATGTGCATGAATGTATGCATAAAGACAGAGAAAGCCACAGTGGCCCCACAAAACGAATACATTTTTAGTATTTATTGTTAAAGCTGATGTAACTCAAATGCATCTCTGACAGGTATTTTGACAAAATTAATAAAATTCAACTAGTTTTTGTTGCTCTGGTAAGCTGACTTCTTTTAACCCCCTAATTGACAGAACCGCTTTAAGCTTGGCAGTTTCCTAAGAACACTTACCTTGAAAAGAACTGGCAACTTCAGTGTGTTTTAAAAAAAGGGTTGGAACGGAATTCAATATGATTAACAAGATGATTTAAAGCAATTTTTTTTCAAAATTAGTCTGTGATTTACTTGCTCCTTTGGATAAAAAGAAAGAATCTTAAAGTTGTAGTGAGATTTCAACCAGAAATAGTATTTCTAAATCAGAAAAAAATACATACTAAATTTATTTATTACAGATCTTTACACTTTATACTTCAGTTTCATGATCCCAAGGCAGGTCACACCTCAGTAAGAAAATATGATTCTACATATGACTTATTAAAGCAACTGCATATTTTAGCCTTGTTCAGAAGGCTAAAAAATACCCAGCTGCTTTAAATAGGTGCTAACCTGTGTATCCCAGATCACTTCTGATGAAAAGTTTCTGAAGCATTCATAGGCCTAAAAGTATATATAAACAGAACTAGAGTAACAATCGTAGTGAAACAGCAGTATTTAGCATAAATTAAGTGTCCTTGTACCCTTACACAAGAGTTTTAGATTGTTAAAGTGGCCTAGGAAGTGTATGTGAGTGAGTTCTAGCAGTGGTTAATTGTTATTTGAGTGAAGGGGTTGTTCCTTTGCCTTTTAAAGAGGCCTTGCTTTGCCCCTACTCCAGAAGTCAATGCCCCTACTCCAGAAGTCAATGCCCACAATCCCACTAAACTGGACAATTTTCATCCAGTCTTCTTCCTCCCCTTTTTTGGGAAAGTAGTTAAAAAGATGGTTGTGCAACAGCTGCAGAGGGGCTCAGTTGAAACAAATTATCCGGATGTATGTGATAGAAATGGTACTGGTTGTAGTTTTGGATTATCTCTAGTGTGGGCTGGATGGGCATTATGTATCTATCCCTGCCCTAGTTGACTTCTTGATGGCTGTCAATACTATCAAACATGGTATCCTTCTGGATTGCCTCAGAGGATTGAGGGTGGTCAACACAGTGTGCTGGTTCACTTCCTTTCTTCAGGATCCATTCCAGTCAGTGTTGAATGGCAAGTAAACATCCCACCCTCAGCCCCTAGTATGTGAGATGCCATAGTGCTCAGTTCGCTCTCAGCTCCTGTTTAACATCTATATGAAACTACATCAGTATGCAGATGATATCCAACTCTACATCTCTGCCCCTGTTGAATTAAGTGATGTCATGAATGTCTCATCCCAATGTCTGGAGGGTCTGAATGGGGAACAACAGAATAACTGAATCCTGACAAGATGATGTGGTTTTGATATTTAGGGCCAACTGGATTCAGAACTATGCCATCTTTGGTTTTGGATGGCATTGCATTGCCCCAGACAGATGCAGTGTGCAATCTGGGGGTCCTCATACACTCACAATTCCTGCTTGAAAAGCAGATAGCAGTCCTGGCTAAGATGACCTTTGCACGATTTCATGTTGTGCACCAGTTATGCCCATTCCTGGATCAGAAGGCACTGTTCACAGTCACCTATATCCTAGTTACTTCCAGATTGGACTATTGTAAGGTGCTCTATATTGGGCTGCCCTTGAAGAGTATCCAGAATCTCTTATTGGTGCAGAATGCAGTGGTGCAGGGAGTGATGTGTGCTCCAAGAACCTCACATGTCACACCTCTTCTCTGTAAGCTGCACTTTTGCCAGTTTGCTTCTGGGTACAATTCATGATTTTGGTTTTAACCTTTAAAGCCCTTTATGGCATGGACCAGGTTATCTGAGGGAACATATCCACTATTATATCAGCCCATCCCATTAGATATGGCAGAGAGGGCATGCTTTGGGTCCATCTGCTAGGGACATACATTTAGTAGGGCCATCTCTTCTGTGGCACCCACCTTGTGGAACCCAAGGTTCAGTTAGCTCCATTCCTTTTGGTTTCCTCTAAGTCCCTTAAGACAAATTATGTCACCAGGCCTGGGGATTCCAGGGAACCAGAGATATGCTCAGATGGCTATACTACTGAGGTAGATACTGTTTCCATACCTTAAGTTGGTATATTTTTATTCTTAATTCTAACTATCTGAATCTTTGGCCTTGATTTTTTATATATTTATATGAATGTTTGTATAGATGCATTGTTTTATTGGATTATTGTACACCACCCAGAGTCATCTTTAGTGAGATAGATGGCCATATCTATCTAATGAACAGATAAATAAATAAATAAATAAATAAATAAATAAATAAATAAATACATACATACATACATACATACATACATACATACATTTCCATAGAATTTGCAGAGAAATAGCATTATAGTCTCTTGAAGCCAAAACAGATATGTTTCTACTGTCACCTTAAAGATTAATTGTTTATTATTCCAATAAATAACAGTTTCAGTCACCTAGAAGTTTTTTTGTTGTTTCTACATGGGAGCTGATTCCACTCATTTAATAGGATTTACCTTGGATAATCTTTAAAATACCACAGAAGCCTTATTTGTTTTATCTTAGAGCAAGTACTACATAATTTAACAGGATTTAAAGGGACTTCTGTCAGAATAGACAATATAAATTATATATTTACATAGCTTTGCATTAGAAACTTTTAAATGTCTGACTAAAACTAATTTGATATCTAAAGCCTACTAATATTGGTGTCAGACAAACTTTGTGCCTCAAAAGTCCCTCATCAATATGCCGTAGATTAGCACTTGACAGAGCAGCCATGGAAGCCTTAGAAAAGATATTCAGATTCTGTGATGAGTCTGCCCTCAAAAACATCAGAGTAGTGCGAGCAATGCAAGCAATAGTTTTTCTCTATGGAAGTGAAAGTTGGACTTTGAAGAAGTGGGATTGAAAGTATTGATGTTTTTTAACTTTGGTGTTGGAGAAGACTCGTGGGAACACCATAGATAGCCAAATGGATCATCAAACAAACCAGAGTTATATATCTAAGTGATCACCAAAAATATATTTGACTGCCCATAATCAATTAAAATTACAGTTGTCCTTGCTCCTTAGTATACCAAAATAAAAATGCTGGATGAGACCAAAGCCCTGCCTAGCCATATTTACTATTTCCAAAGTGGTCAATCGTCAGATAAATATGAGAAGCCTACAAGCAGGGTATTTGTATAAGAACACTTTTCCACTTACATATTCAAAGATATATTGATAGAATAAAAATACTATCTCTGTGGCACTTTGCATCAGAGACACAATGCAGCTGCCCTAGGTATTTCAATTGAGAATGTCAATTGTGGGGCCAAACAAGTAGTTTGGTGGGGCCAAACTACTTGTCCCAGTCCTTTTGTTTTAGAAAACTTTTTTCTTCAGCAAAGCAGTACAGATACTCATAGTTAGAAGTGAGCCTACTTTTCTTCATCCAGAATGAATACTTTGATCCAAAGCTTTGCAGAGTGCTAATTAACATATTAAGAGGCTTGTCCTGCTTACATTAAACTGATTTCATTTTACATCCATGCCATTTAGTAGCAATCATCATATGAACAGCAAGTGTGTTACTTGGGTTTTTTGCTGCTCTGCATCATTCATATTTCATCTTTACTGGATGCTCTTGGGATGTGAAAAATTGTAGGGAGATGGAAAAAGTAATAGAGGGGAAAGTAGACATGAACAATTGTAAGAGAGAAGATGAATCTGCTGGCAATTTATAATCTGCAAACAATAACTCAGCCTAGGTGGAAAGAAATCTGAGAAATCATTCAAAGAAATGCTACCATAATAAACTCACCATAAAGGTAAGAAATTCCTCTTCCAGTTTCCAAGATTGTGTATTGGTATTATAAATATCTCACTGAAGTCTATGTAGTGCTTCCTTCCTTGATCTTACCCAACTATACTGGGATCAACATCATTGTTATGAGAGAAAGAGAAAAAAATCTATCTGTTCATTTCCTTTACATCAAATTTATAATGTTTTTCAATATTCACCTCACCTTTTGGGGAATTGGGATGTTGCCCTTTTCCATACATGTTTTAAATCTTTGCGATACATTTTTGAGTTAAAAATCTTGAAACCCTTCCATTACTAATGCTTTCTGAGTATCTCCTGCCTTTCCTGTAAAATAAAATGTTTTCTCTTTAATGCAGCAAGTTTGACAGAACTGTACAAAAGTATCACTTAGATCTTCCTGCTGTTTCTTTCAATTTCCGTAAGATGCATGATTACACTCAGGCCACAATACAAACATAGCATAGGCCTTGCAGGGCCAAAACAGCAAGTCTGTGCACGGTGCTACAGTACTTCAAGTTGCTTGAGGAACAGGGATGTTGCATAGGGCATAGTTAGAAAAACCTTCCTCTCTAGACATTCCAGGATAAACATTGCATGGTGCTATCCAAGCTGCTACTTTTTCTTTTGAATCAACTTTATTAGAACCTTTTTCAGAAGTCACCTTTCTTGAAATTAATCTAGGGATTCTGATTTCAGCTTGCTTGACATTGACCTAATTTATCTTGTCAGAACCTCAAGTTGCTTTTTGTAACTTTTTCTTTCCGGATCAGACTTGAAATCCATCTGATTGAAACCACTATTTAGAAGTTTCCTGGACAGATTGTTGAAGATATGTCAAAATGACAAAAGCTTTGGAAAAGAACTTTAACCTTTTCCTCTTCTGAATTTCTCCCACCTCCTTTTTATAGTTATTTTGTACTTTAATTTTTCTTGAAATTGAATAAAGTTGTATTAAAAAGAACTTTAATAATGAACTTTCTGTGCATAACAGTGAATTAAAATATTTCATGCAACCTTATTTTCTTATGTATTTTATTCAACTTTTTATAGAATTCTGAATTTTTCATTGCATACTGCAAAATTTCAAACTAAATTGACAGATAAAATTGTCACTAACCTTAATTTGAAAAAGCCACTGGGTTCTTATCATGGTTACATTTAGATACAGTAAAGAAATACTGCAAAAGTACTATTACTACCTCTTGTATTTTATGAATTTTTAGACCTTTTGCATGCAACAATAAATGTTTATGTATCTATATATGCTAGCCTTTATGGTACAAAAAGCTCTTTATTTCACCTGCAACAGATTAAAATTGCTGCCTCTGGGAAGGGATCAGTAAATTGATTTTAACCCACATATTTTAACAAAGAATAAAAAAGGTAAAAAACATCTTCATTCAGATTATGCTATTTTGAAGGAAAAGTCATACCTTCAAAGCTTTCAGCTACAAGCTAGTTAAAAAAAAATAGTGAAAATAACATCTGTTAAATACCACGTCAGCAACTGAAGAGTTTTCTCCTTGTCTTCATCTGCTAACATGCTTCAGCATACATTTCCTGTTCTCCACAAATAATAATTGTATGGACATGTAAATGGGGCTAGGTCATTTCTGCAATCATATGTGGAATGTGGAAACAATACATGTAGCTGTGATCCCTGTGTGGTTTGAGGAAGAAGGAAAATGTTATATAACTTAATTGATGCATTGTTCCCCAGCAGATCCATCAAAACTCATGTGAGTGTGACCACTTGCAAGTGAATTAATAATAATTAATTTAATAGTGGCTATTGTGACAATTAAGGAATAAAATGTATTGGGCTTATGACAATTTTTGAGGTTTGCAACCCAGTATACAAGCCATGCAAATTTTGTTTATAGGGTTTGAGGATTGCAGGCATGGTTTGACAGCAATTTTATACTGAAACCCTTAAATACTGTCAGGAATATGATGCATAATTCCAAAGTGCTCCAGTACCACTCAAGCATAAATTAATGTCTGCATCGCAGTATGTGATCAGAAAGATATTAATATTTTATGGACATGAAAGTACTACATATATAAGCAAAATGCCATTACACAGACAAATTAAATTTAATGTGGTGACAAGGGTGTGGATTATTATAGGCTGTGGAATGTATATGCCCAAAGCCTCAGGTGTAAAAGCTGGAAAACTAGTTATGACAAAAAAAAATTAAAAATGGACAAAGACTTGTCTTGAAAAGGTGGGAGAAAACTCAAAATTCGAACAGTCTTTGCTGTCTTCAAGATTCTAATCACCCACTGGAGCACAAAACAGGAGTTATCAGAACCCTACACCACCGAGTTAAAGGCCTGCCTACCAGCAAACATGGGAAAGAAAAAGAACTAAAACATATCAAGGAAGCCCTCAGAAAGTGTGGCTATCCCAAGTGGCCTTCATCAAATCTCAAAAAAGAGCCAACAGGAGCTCCTCCATAACAGACAAGTACAATAAACAAAGCAACGTTGTCATTCCATACGTTGCAGGAATATTGGAAAAGGTCAAAAGGATCTTCAGTCAACACAACATACATGAACATTTCAAACCCAAGACTACACTAAGGCAGAAGCTTGTCCACCCCAAAGATAAAACACCCAGACACAAACTGAGCAATGTGGTATATGCAGTACAATGCAGTGAGGGTCATGGGCAGATCTGTACATTAGGGAAACAAAGCCACCACTTCGTAAACTGCATGGCACAACATAGGACAGTGATGGCAAACCTATGGCACGCGTGCCACAGGTGGCACGCGGAGCCATATCTGCCGGCACGTGAGCCGTTGCCCTAGCTTAGCTCCAGCGCGCATGTGCACGCGGCCAGCTGATTTTTGGTTTATGCAGAGGCTCTGGGAGGGCGTTTTTGGCCTCCGGAGGGCCTCCGGGGGGGTGGGGGAGGGCATTTTCACCCTCCCCAGGCTTTGGGAAAGCCTCTGGAGCCTGGGGAGGGCGAAAAACGGGCCTACCGGCCCCACCGTAAGTCAGGAAACGGGCCATTTCTGGCCTCCAGAGGGCCTCCGGGGGGACGGGGGAGGCCGTTTTCGCCCTCCCCAGGCATTGAATTATGGGTGTGGGCACTCGTGCGCACGTGATAGCGTGCACGCACGCGCTTTCGGCACCCGAGGAAAAAAAGGTTCGCCATCACTGACATAGGAGAACAAAGCCATCAGGAGGACAAGATTCAGCAGTCCATCTGAATTTAAAAGACAATCGCCACTCTTTTGAAGACAGTAAAGTCCACATTCTGGACAGAGAGGACCGCTGGTTTGAAAGAGGGGTCAAAGAGGCCATCTATGTCAAAATTGAACAGCCCTCTCTCAACAAAGGGTGAGGGATACAATATCATCTATCTCCAGTCTACAACACAGTCCTTTCAATAGTTCCAAGAAGGCTCCGTAACCATTTGCACCACTCAGGTGATCCTGATGACACAGGTGGCCTCAACGACTCTCTAAAATAATTCAAAGTGCACGTTATCACTTTTAAAGGCCTGCATGGCACAGGGCCAGATTACTTGCAGAACTCTCTCCAAGAATTCTGCCCTTTTCACCAGATTGCCACGAGATCCAATGTTTCTCTCTTACATAATGTCATCTTTTGGGACTGAGGAGTTGTATTTAAAATGCAGTCATATAATTTTTCTAGATAATGACTGGATATTGAGAGAAGCCACAAGGAGGGACAGAGAGAAGATACCATTACTCGGCCATGTCTTGGGAATGAATTTGGGAGGATCAATGTATTATCAGACCAGGGGTGGGTTCCTCCTGGTTCGGACCGGTTCTCCCAAACTGGTAGCAGCCCGCTGGTGATGTCACGATGACGTCACCGAACCTGATCGGTCGGTGCCAGTCCGTGGGGGCCGCCATCTTTTTTTGAATTTTTTTTATTTTATTTTTTTATTTCCTTCTGAGCATGCGCAGAAGCCGACTTCCGGCACTGTGCATGCGGTCGCCATCTTTTTTTCGGCTTTGGTTTGTTTTTGGTTTGTTTTTGTTTTTTGCTACTGCGCATGCATGAGACGCACCCATGCGGCACAGGAGGGAGCGAACTGGCAGTGAAGTAAGTTGGAACCCACCCCTGTATCAGACCTACCACTTACAGCTCTAGAGTAACATTACAGAAAGATTTCTGAAACATTAGATGCTAAAACCAAGCATTCAAAATGTATTACCACAAAAAGTGAACTAAAAATTAAACAAGAAACATTGAACACTAAATCTAGGTAAATACTTTTATTTTTCTGATTTTTATTAGGAAAGAATCTATTTTTTCTCCTTTAAAGACATACACTTCTCTTAGCAGAGAGTGAAACTGCTTTTATCTCTAGGATGCTTTATTGCCCGAAAATATTTGTTATCCTTTTATCAGTATTTAAAGTGAGTAACAACACTTGCCTAAAAACTCAGTTATTCTTGTCTCATTGTACATCTTGAAAAGATTTTGATTAGTTTCAGTTTTCAAAAACTTTATTTTGCTGAGGCTACTGAAACAAGTATACATAGGAACATTCCGAATGCAATAATTAAAATTTGAAATGTATATTGCAGCTTTTAATTCAAAATATATTTCAACACCAATAGATGCTGTAAAACTGCTATGATAATTACGTCTATTTGAGTTCTGCAAAGAATAACAATAACACAAATTTGTACTTTTATTAAGTAGTATTTTAATGTCCATTTATTTATGCCTTCCATTCCCTGCCCTTTAGCCAGTTACCTATCCTCTTAACCCACAATTGCTAAGAGTATTTAACTATTAATTTGCATAATTATATTTACATAATGTTTGCTTGAAGACCTAACCTATGCTGTTAAAGGAGAGTAGCAATTTTTTTAAAAAAACAGACAGGTAGGATACAAGGTTGCATTCTGTACTGGAGAGACTACAGGGATTTTCTGAGAAGAACCAGAAAGTTATAAATTGGAAATGATAAAGAGATAAAGGCTGAGGATGACAAACGCAGAGGCAAGCATGATGGTATCTGAAGTCAGAATGAAAAAGAGAATATAAAAATAGAATTTTCTTTTGATACAATGGAGTCTGGTGAACCCCAAACAAAATAAATGAACATTTATGAAGAATTAATTTAAATAAATTTTGTAAGGAATTATCAGTTCCAAATATTCCATAAATACAAACAATGAAGCAGATAAAATAAAACATTATATTCCTATATCCCAGAAACTAAATACAGTATAGCAAAGACTACGACTTAGCACTAGTACCTTAATACATACACGTATCTTGGATTTTGAAGGGCACCTAGTTCAAATATAGATGAAATTTGATTTTCACTTCATGTTTCTAGAATAATAATTATAACGAACGGGGAAAGCATGCCAATAGCAATAGCACTTAGACTTATGTTCTGCTTCATAGTGCTTTACAGCCCTCTCTAAGCAGTTTACAGAATCAGTATATTGCCCCCAACATTCTGGTCCTCATTTTACCGACCTTGAGCCAGTCAGAATCAAACTGCTGGCAGAATTAGCCTGCAATACTGCATTCTAACACTACACCACCACGGCTCCTGCCAAGCTCTCTACTATACTAGGAGTGTAGTATAGGAGTGGTGAAGCACAACTGGGAACAAAGGAGCCATAACTTTACCATCCAGGAAACCATTCAAAACCATTCAGCCCAATCAATTTAAAATCCAGTATAATGTTTAAGACATACTGATACACTGCTTCCTTCCTTTAAAGGTTTTACAGACTACTTTGGGAATCAAAATTACTTCCAGTGACGATTCATGGCAAACTAAACTATCCCTAAAGGAGCAGGGATAGCATTGCAGTGGAGATTGGCAGTAGGCAGAGAATCCTAGCCAGCATTGTCTTTCCATAAAAAGGAGAGGTTGTGAGATCATCCACATGTACTTGAGAACCTTGGAAACCAATGTTTTTGTTGTGAGTCAAAAGGCTGGGAATTAGAGGATTTCAACCAAGCTTGCAACATAATGTAGCCTATATGGACACAAAGTGCTGAGACTCATTTTTTTCAGAACTACTTTTTAAGACTACTAATCTTAAATTAAGAATTACCGATCTATTTTTCATCTATCTATGAGAGAGAGAAAGAGAGAGAGAGAGAGAGAGAGAGAGAGAGAGAGATTAGAATGATTTTGGAAAGTTACAAACCAATTAACAGTCCAAATAGATTTGAAACAATTAATTATAGGAATCCTTCCTGTAGGAAAAAGTGGTTGTTCTGAATTTTAAAAAAGCATGATAGGATAAGACTTTAAATATTGGACATTAGAAGGAACTATCAGGAACTTCTAGATTAGAAATTTTCTTGAATGAAAATTTCAATTAAAGAACATTTAAATTTGACTTACTAATAACAAATGGAGCAAAATATTTTAACACTGGATGTGTTGAAGGATATTTTTCAACGAACTCATAAGTTAAATTTTAAAAAAATGACAGGCTTAAAGAATGATATGGAAAAAGATTCTATACTGGACATAACAGTAGTTGATGTTGATGTTTTAATAACAACACTAGTGGACATCCATAGAGATTCTCAATCATCCAGGTCACAGTTGTCCCAAAGGTGCTTTTCCAAAGGTCAATTGGACTTTCTTGTTGTTTTTCTTTGAACATCTTTTTCACTTCTCATCCAAGAACCTTCTGCACTGAACTAAACTGAAGAAGCTTCTTGGTTGAGAAGCAAAATGTTTTCAAGGGGAAAAACCCCCAAGAAATCCAGTTGCTCTTTGGAAAAGCATCTTTGGAAACACTAGTGGACAGGACTAGTTAATGTTTTATCTATTAAAAGGAATATGCAAATAAACCATGAGAATGACTTGGCTAACTTTCCTATATTGGATTTACGAAAGAGATCTGCTAAAGTTTTGTAGGATTTGTGAGAACAAATGAAAAGAAATCAAGTTTTAGAACATTATTTGAAGGGATTAAAGCTCAAGATTGTTAAAGTTAGTTTATTTAATCAAGATTAAACTAAATATGTTTCTCTAGGAACTTTCAATGGATTTTTACTGGCCAGGAGTAAAAATATGAGCTTGTAAGGGTTTATTTATAGATAAAAGATAGAATAAGAGAAGATCATTTATTGTATTTTACGAGAAGTCAATAAGTTACTAAAATTGTTTATATTTGTTGGATGGATGGGAAAGTCATCTCTTTATATATTTTTCTTTTTCTTTACTATATTCTTATTTTTCTTTCTATTTTTATTTTGTGTAGTATTTCCTCTTTTAACTTTTATTTTTCTTTAACTTGTATTAATTTTTATCTTTTTAATTATAATGTGAAGAAAAAAGAAAGGAAATATAAAATGTTATCAGGAGGAAAATAGTGACAAAAAAGTGTGTTTTAAGTGGAACAGCTTTGTGCAGACAAAATGATCTGGAAGCAAAATAGCATCACCAGTCACACCGTAAAATCCTACTCACGATATGTCGAATATGTTGGCCCAATTGGCTTCTGATTAGGTCTGAAGAAGCTACTTCATATCCAGAATTAACCAAGGACATAATACTCATTACCACAATGATGATGGATCTATTGCAAGAGTTTACAACTTGCTATTCTGTAACCACATGCAGCCCATGAACCTTCTCTCAGTCCTAAAAATCCTTTGATCGTGCCTTGGAAGTTTAATGATTTGATTGCAGTTTCCTCAGTTTTGAGGTGGCAAATATATGAAACATATAGTGTAAATCCTTCAGAATTTCTTCGGGTGGGCTTTTTTGTATCTGCTTTGTTCTTGAAAACTTTGCTGCTTTCTGCTACACATCTGTAGTGACATACCATAGGTTTGGTGAGGAGCTTGATTAGTTGCCTGCATCTGACTAGGCAACGTCATCAATATTAGTGACTTTGGGGGTTGCTTCCTGCTTATATATAGTAGCTTACCCTGCCCTGGTAGGAGTATGGTTTTCTCCTTGCCAGTTTCCTTGGTTAGGGTATTGTTTTGTGCTTGATTGATATAAAAACTGGAAGAAAAAAAATGCAGGAGAGTATTTCTATAAGGCACTAATAGCAGTGATAGATTTTAACAGATTTAACAGATTAACAGAGTTGGAATAGCAATGATAGATTTTAACAGATTTAACAGATTAACAGAGTTGGAAGGGACCTTATAGGTCATCTAGTCCAACCCCCTGCTCAAGCAGGAGACCCTACACCACTTCTGACAAATGGCAGTCCAATCTCTTCTTGAAAGTCTCAAGTGATGAAGCTCCCACAACTTCCAAAGGCAAGCTGTTCCATTGGTTAATTGTTTCCACTGTCAGAAAGTTCCTCCTTATTTCTAGGTTGAATCTCTCCTTGATCAGTTTCCATCCATTATTCCTTGTTTGGCCTTCAGGTACTTTGGAAAATTGCTTCTCCCCCTCCTCTCTGT
>QLTV01002140.1:1227606-1270503 GCA_003457575.1 Thermophis baileyi
TCTGCGCATGCGCAGAGGGTAAAAGAACCCAAATTGCGGCGTCCGGGCGGGTGGGCAAAGTCTCCCGCTTCCGTGCCTACCGGCTGTCCGGTGACCCACAGGCACGGCCGAACTGGGAGCATTTCCAAGATGGCGGGCTAGCGCGCGCGGCGACCCCTGTGAAAAGGCCGTTTGACCCCCAAAGGGGTCGTGACCCACAGGTTGAGAACCGCTGGTTTAGCAGATCTGTGTGAGGCAGCTAAGCTATCTTCGGTGATATGTTTTACAACATGAAGGCAATGAAGTTCTCTTCTAGAGGTACTACAACTTTAGCATCCATTTCCAATAACAAGAAGATCCTTCTGTGTCTGCACTGAAAATGTGTGGAAGCCTCTTCTGGCACTTCCACTAACTGATCCAGATGATAGTCTATCACTTAAACTTCACTTAGTAGAGTTGTGAAAAGGAAGAAATTAAACAAAGACTAATATAGATCCAGGAAAGATGTTCATTGTTTGTTTACTTTCCTCCTTAATTATTTTAAAAATAGAAAAAAGATGCTCATCCATATGTGCATTTTCTTGGAAACCTTAAAATGCAGAGAGATTCCGTTTCTCTCAGATGTTCATGTGGAACTGCTTTTACACACAGTGTAAACTGCAAAATAGCACAATTCCTAAGTGTTTAATGGATTCTGGAGTAAGACACATCTTAACCCTTTCACTGGACAAAAGTTCTATTGGCAGTTAAGCTCATATAGCATGGGGATGTGGTTGTACAGTCTTCTAACATCTTTCTCCTTGGTTCAAATCCTAGATCAATGGGAAACACATGGCAAAACACTTTTTCCCTTCTCTGTTGCAGAGGAGGCCTTGTACTCTGCATTGCTGGCAGCATGGAAGTGAATAAGATGTACAATAGTGCTGTCCATCATTTTGATTTTGAAGACAAAAAGGTCCTTTGGGCATAATGTAGCCACTATCTGCAACTGCAGTTAAACAAAATCCATCTTTTCTTGGGTTCATAAGGCAGCTGGATACAATAGCCATTGCTGCTTTAAGAAATTGCAGACTACGCAATGTTCACCCATAACATTTCTCCAAAATTTCTTTCTACACTCAAATTCAAAGTGTTATACTGCCTTAAAGCTCAAATCTTGGATCCACTGGATTTCTGAGACCTTAGAAACATTTTTTTTCTGTACAATTCAAAAGATTCTTTCAATCTTCTGCATCTTATATATCCATTCCACATGGCTCTCATTTTACTAGTATGTAAGTGATGTGTTTCCAAAATAAAAGATAAATTTAAATGTCTAATAGTAATATATATATAAACTTCTACAGTTATTGCAAAACAAGATTGTCTGGTTTTCATGGAAATTTATTCAAAACACACTAAGCATAATTGTAAGGCATTTCTGCTTGTGAATATACATTTTCGCTGGGTATTTCCTATGACAGCCTGGCAACACCAGAAATAAACTGGTGAGCAGATTCACATTTCAAGAAGGAACAGAGTGGTGCACCTGTCCAAGAATAAGTACTTTAGCCTGTTGTTTAACTGTTGTTATGACTTTTGTCTTTAATTAGACTGGTAACGTCCTTTGCAAATGCCACTGTCACTGATTTTCTTAATTAATTACCATACAGGAAAACTGCACTTTATGGTAATCATGCTTTTAAAAAGCATGTTTAATTTCCCCTTTTTGTTTCAATGGAAAAGCAACTGAAAGGGTTTTTTGGGGGTTTTTTTTGCTACAGATCTTACTTAAGAACCTTGTGTCAGTACTCTATTGAAACCTCCATTGCTATTCCTTACTCTCAAAGGTGTGATTCACTATGTCAACTTCAGAAGGAAATAGAAGTCAGAGTATAGCTTAGGTGGAGAGCTGATACAGGGTTTGGTTCAATTTGCCCTTTTCCTTCAAAATAAAGATATTCAGGTTACACCAGTTTTTTTCCCTTTTTTTAAAAAAAAATAGCTGCTTAAGCTATTTATATATAGCCATATAGAGCTTGGCTGTAAAAATTAACAGTACATTGGAAAACAGTATTATTTCTTCATACCTCTTGATATTTTATGCTATGAGAAAAAATTCTTAAGAACTGCTAGTGAATGTTTGCAAGAACCTAAGAGAAGACTCTAAATGGCCATCTGGAAAGGCAGATAAAGGAAGAGCAAGAATAGATAAAAAGTAGTAGTTGTATAAAATAAAGATACAACACAGATTGAGCAACAGGAGTCTGCCTCTCATTTTTGCCAAGCTGCCTGAATCAAAACTGGGAGGACAGGATCCAAATTGGAAGATTAATTTGAAAATGAGACTCAAGTACAAAATGTGCATTTAAAAAAATCACGGGATAGAAATAATATGGGATACACGTATAAAGAAAAAAGATGCTTTATGAGGATCAAAGAGACCTGAATTTTATCATGAAGGGCTGCCACTTTATTGAAAACGCCAACATTAACTACCTGACTCTACCAATGTATACATCTCATAGAACCAGCATTGGGCTATAGCAGACCTGGGCATTTTACGGCCCACTGGTCACATCTGCCCCTTTGACTGTCCCTGTCTGGCCCACATAAAGTCAATCAGAAAAGAGAAATCAAATGTAAGACATAGCATGTAGCAACTAACCAAAAACATATAATTTACTGCTTTTTATAAAGCAATAAAATTAATATTGAGCAGAATTGAGCAGCCTGTTGGTTCAGCCCTCCACAGCAGTCCTAGTTTCTCATATGATGCCTTGGGAAATTGCAATGCTCACTTCTGAGCTATAACTTCGTTGCACATATGTGTATAACAAGCCCAGGTAATTTGGGATGAAGGCTGAAGGAAACTATAACACCCATTTGCATCTGGAAAACATGTTAGGCCAGGATTTAACACTATATCATCAACAACCACCAGGGAGGTACAGCCAAGATCTCTCTAATAGAAGGGGAGTTTAAATGTTACTAACACTGTAATTTTTGTTGGCTTGTTCATTTTCTTCTAAAGAAGCAATCTGTAGAAGCAATAATCTCAACAATCCCATCTATCTTTGGCAAGTGACCTGTCTTCTCCTTGCCTCAGAGCCTATGTTTTTTGGAGGGAGGGGGGACATCCATTGAGACAGCTGCTTGTGCTGTGGATACTGTCACAATGATAAAGTCATTGTTCTGACAAGATTCCTTTAAATAATTCATAGAGAGTTAATAACTGAGGCAATGTTTCTCCTCTCTCTCTGTTGAGCTTTAAAACATTTCCAGATGGGAGATTTAAAAAACTATAATGGACTGTTCCATCCCACAGTTCCCCTCCCATTCATTATGTAAAAAGGTAACTCAACAATAACACACATCCAGAAAATTTCAGAAGGAGAATTAGTGAAATAGGAGTGGGAAGGAAAAGTATAAGAAAGCTTGGCTGGTAACCATGGCAGTATTAGCCAGTCTATTTAGCTGTCACTTTTCCAAAGATTCATATATGTTATTATCTCAATTGTCAAACAAATACAGTCATTCCTAAGACTTTCATATCTGGATTGTAAGAATCCAGACAACCACAAGATGCAAGAAAGAGATTCAGAAAACTTTGATGAATTCCTGTAAGCTAGATCTGGCATCTGTAGTCATTCCTAGGATGAAAAAAAAGGAAGGGAGCCATTTTAGACGGCTGCTGTCACAAATATCTTAGGAATTTTTGAGGTTCAAGAACTCACCTACCTCAGGAAATCATTTGTCACCTAAGCATCTGTAGAAAATCACAGTGTTATCATAATTACAATACAACTGAGTTAACTTGTGTACTTTCATCAGCCATCATTATTCAATTGTGTAATTTATATGATAATATAATCCTCCTTCCCAATATTTATGTGGTCAATCTTCCATGTGATACACAGCACAAGCCATCTTGACTCATTTCAAACTTCAAATTATTTAATCGTATAAATAGGTATTATATACAATTGCACGGAAGACCAATTTGTTACAAATTCACATTGGAAATGGGTAATGTTACAGCTTTATGTATACATGCTGTAAAACACAAATATTGTTTTCAATAATACAGAAAAGAATAACATATTATTATGAGCCATAACTGGTTAATATGTTTTTGGGCTTAGTATCTTAGACAAACTCAGTATTATGGTTTATAAGACGCAATTTAGTGCTTAGCACTGATGTGTGAATCCAAAAAAGCACAGATTATTCATATTTCATACATGATAGCTACCCTATGCAACTGCCATTTAGGAAGGGGTGGGAAGCAGACGAGCATTTGCAAATTCAGAAATCACTTCATACCTGTCTTTTTAAGCATCAGGGTCAGGGTTTTATAAAAAATGTAGTGTCCCTTGAAGCTTCAACCTGCCAAACTATTAAATCAACTTATACTTTCCAATAACCTATCTTGGCTGTAGAGCAGGGATGTCAAACTCGCAGCCCGCGGGCCGGATACGTGCTGGTCCCGTCACGTGCTGGCCCCGCCCCCGCCCAGTTTAGCAAAGGGGGAAAAAGTCCCGATACGTCACGTGACACCGCCATGACGACACGAGTTTGACACTCCTGCTGTAGAGAGTCACAGTCCTTGGGTCTCTCCCTCATCAACAGGCAAGTTGGAATGTTAGTCTCTGCTAAGGAAGGTGAGGCAGTTCTTTCCTTTACTCTAGGTCAATGTTTATCAAACTTGGTAACTGGGAAATTCTGGGAATTGAAGTCCACATATATTAAAGATGCCAAGTTTGAGAAACACTGTTCTAGTTGCTCTTTGTCTTCGCAGCTAGCATTCCATTTTGAGGGATGGCTGTGCTCTCAAGCAGCGGGAGTGAGCTGGGCTTCTCTGAAGAACTGGGTGAGTTTTACAAACTTTGAACAGGAAGTCTGGCAGCAATGTCGTCTACCTTTTGTTTTTCTCTGTGATCTGTTTGTGCTTTGGCATGTCCTAATATAATTAATTGCACTTTATCTTGTGTAAGATAAGGCTACCATATTTAGAATGAAAAAATTTATTGCTGGATAGCAATAAACCAACTCTTGTTGTCATTTAATTTCTCATGCTCAAGTACTGAACCCCTAATAGATCTACTTTGATTTTGTCACTCCAAATTCTCATCATGAGGATCAGATCCTTAATAATCCCCAATGAAATGCAAAAGACTTTGCAGGGAACATGTGTTAGATCAGCTCTTTGTTTTTGACATGTTTATTTAGTCAGAGAAAGCTGGGTGATGGAAACTGGGCATTAGGTTTGTGCATTGATTAGGGAAAGGCCTGTAGTAGGTTTTGCCTCTTGCTGTCAGCTTTCCAACACATTAAATATGAATTAACATCATTCCCCAATGTTGCTAAATAAGAAAAATGTAGATGTTACATAAAAGACATATGGAAGAGCTTATGGGAAACAATAAAAAGATGTGCTATTGAATAATAGTAGAATTCTGGTATACCATATAAGAAATTCCTATTACAGCCTCAGCTCCCTCCTTCTCTCTTTCCCCAGGACAAAGCATCTTCTCTTCCACTGGTACATCTACCTCTTCCTTCTATCATTCATTTACACAAACTGCACATCTAGCCTCGCCTAGCTTGTGTCTACTTTAGCAGATGGTTATCCTGATCTGGCAGGCTTTTATTATTTTTAAAGAGAACAATTCTTTCCTAAGGCTAGGAGCTGCTGCTGTGTTTCCCTTTAAAGACACAGATGTTAAGTCCTGTTATAGTCTCGGTAGGGTGCATTAGGTTTGCTCAAATCAAAACAGTTATGGTTCCTACAAACTATCAGTACAGAGAAACCAGTAATATATTACTACATAAAACAGGCACTTCTCTGCCACAATGCAGTTGTAAATATATTACAACCAATAGAAAGCTAATCTTCATGTCCTACCTGGGAATTAAGGATAGCAGCCAATTTTACAACATGCACACCTGTACTGCAAGAAGTAGTTGGAAAGGGATCTCAATGGAAACCCCTCATAAGAGTGTGCAAGCATGCAAAGCAATCAGAAAATTAATGTTTTGTATATGGCAAAAAAAAAAAATCATGGCAGGATTGATTCAACTTATAGCCTTCGGGATCCTCCTTTGTTGAGTAAAAATTTAGAATATGGGGGTAGTGCAAAAATACAAACAAATTAAGCCATTTGTTGAAAAGGCAATGCTTAAATAAATGTTTGTTTTAGTATAATTACAAAGACTATAGCTTTGGTGGTGGGTAAATTATCAGGGGTGAAAAATATTTTTTCTTAAGATGCTGGAAAGTAGACAGTTGGCTAGATGGAAAATATTTTGTTTTGATATAAAACAGATTCTAATGACTCTATAAGACTTATAACCTATACCAAAAATAGTTTCTCCTGACCTTTGGTGGCAGGAGTATCCAAGTAAGAAAACTGTCAGAATCTGTGCAGTAAAAATCCAGATGATTACTAGATTGCATGAAAAGGTAACAGGAGTTTTCTTGTGCCTTCTTTGTGGGCTTCTTCGGTGGTCTGTACAGTCCCTTTTCCTATTTAACATTGAGTCCAGCTATGTGAGGTCATTTGCCAGCATGGGATAAAGTATCATCAGGGTATCAATTATACATCTCTCTCCTGGGCAGACGAAGTGATGTTGTTGAGGTTCTCTCTCAGTGCTAGAAGTTGTGGAGGTCTGGATGAGGAAGAATAAGCTTTAGATAAATCCTAGCAAGACCTAGTGGCTTTCGGTTTCAGGGCAACTTAGAACTTGTAATCTTAATGGAGTAGCACTGCCACAGACAGGACTGGTATGTATTTTGGAGATTGTCCTGGACTTACACCTTTTCTTGGAAGAGCAGTGGCAACTATGGCAAATAGAACTTTTGGCAAATCCATATTGTGCACAAACTGCACTCTTTCTTGGATTGGGAGGCACTACTTATAGTCACTCATGACTTGGATACCTCCCGAGTAGACTGTTACAATGCATTCTTAATTGTGATTGCCCTTGAAGATCACTCAAAAGCTACAAGATAGGCAGTTATGTGTATGCCTCATATACCCTCAATACACCAGTGCTCTGGAAGCTGCACTGACATTTCAGTGGACTTTCAGATACAATTTAAGATAGTGGTTTCACTTATAAAGACCTCCAGGCATGAGATCAGGTTATTTGTGGGATCATTTGTCCCTTTTTGTTTGTGCCTATCCCACTAGATTCAACGTCTATGGAGATTCTCAGTCATCCAGGTCACGGTTGTCCCAAAGGTGCTTTTTCAAGAGGCAACTGGACTTTCTGGTTTTTCTTTGCAGACGTTTTGCTTCTCATCCAAGAAGCTTCTTCAGCTCTGAAGAAGTTTCTTGGATGAGAAGCAAAACGTCTTCAAAGAAAAACCAGAAAGCCCAGTTGCCTCTTGTAAAAGCATCTTTGGGACACTAGATCCAACAAGATAGGCATGTTCCAGATCTTGCCTATTAAACAGTAACATCTGATGGGATCCAAGAAGCATAACCTGCCCTCTGAAATACCATGTCCCCTAAGATTCATGGAGCCCTGACTCTGCTAGTATTTTGGGAGTTCTTCAAGACTTGGATGTTCCCTCAGGCTTGGTGTCTAGAGGTCAGGTGAGGTCATCAATGTGAGATGTCTTTCTTATGATGTGAGTTGGTTTTATCCTTGGCTACCATTATTTAATTTTATTGTTTATTATTCTGTTACCCCTTATGAAATAAAATAAAACTTAGTTTTCTAAAATTTTAGTAATTTTTTTTACTGTTATTGTGTTTTGTTTCAATTCATTTTAATTCTGTGTGGACTGCCTAGAATCATAACTATGAGATGGGCAATTACATAAATTGATATAATAAAAATAATAAATAATAAACCTACAGCTCATCATTTATTGGTAACAAACAACAACAAAAATATATTGATTTTTGTAGCGATTGTGTATTTGTCTTTACGTTTGGAATTTTTAAGGCAAATACATAAAATATCTGTCATGGAAAACTTACCTATTCACCAAATGTGTGCCCACAGTTGGCAAGGCCCGTCACACAATACATACTTGGCAGAAGGTAAATTAGCAACAAGATATTCCCTGTCACCCTACAGGAGGCCAAAGGCATTATTGCAAATAAATATGATTGTAGAGCTTGGTGTTTTGTTCTGCAACATACCAGTGTCTTATTTATTCATTTATTTCCCATTAAAAAGTCCACAGAGAACTGGCAAGCAGCAAAGAAGGTGTCTAGGGGCACACTGGTACGTGTGGAATGAATGTTCATTCTAATGATCTGGAGAGAAGATAGACACCCCCTCCCAGTCAAAAAGAAAAAAAGGAAGGGAGGGAAATAAAATCACGAAACAATCCTCTAAGAAGATCCCTCTACCAAAATGTGTGCATGATAAAGAGGCCATCATGTCACCACATTTCTACTTGAGTTTACTGTCTTCTTGCTAATATTCTGAGTACTCCATTTCCTGTATTATCAGAACCAATGCTAAAAATTATTTAAACAATTTAATTTAAAATGATTCTGTTTAAATTTGCCATTACAAGGTAAAGCAGTACAGAAGAAAATTACTGACAAAAACAAATCCAAATGATATATACGAGAAAGGAAAACATATGAAGCTTCCAGTTTTCCTTTATAGCCTTCCCTCTGTTACTGTATTTGTTTTGCTACTAGATTTTTTTCCCTACCTGTCCTCTTTTTGTCTCTCCACCATCTGCCTCTCAGCTCTGCCTTTCCTCTCTCTCTCTCTTCCGCTTCTGGCTGTGCATACATACCTGTCTATCCATATGTTTATTGTTAGACACTGTATCTGTCTACCCACCTGCTCTGTCTTTTGACGGCATTCACATGTCCCCAACCCCACTCCAGTTTTCCTGACAATTTCAGCAAATCACTTTGTTTCATGACATTAATAAGTTTCTCTCTCGCCTCAAGTATTAAGCGAGAAATGTATGCTAGTTACCCACAAAGTAAAATAACATTGGTTGAAAATGACTGTGTATCTGCCAAACATCTAAAAATGATGGAGAAAGATGGGATTGCAGCGTGCAGTGATACATCTCTTATTCTCTAATCCCAAGATAAATTCCTAGGAATGTCTGGGAGCAAAATTGTTGAAGAGGTTTCTGAGGTAAAGTGTGGTCAGAGTAACAAACAACCTTCCTCCACACACACACACACACCATCTTCACCCCAGAACCCTTATTTTTCTATTAAATATACCCTCTTCCAACTGATTGACAATCAGGCCACCACCTCCCTGATGGGCTTTCAGAGAGTATAAATATATGGCTCTTTGAAACGCCTTTTGGAGGATATTGAGTCCCAGCCTGCTTTGTGGGGCTCTGATTGTTCTGAGACAATCTGGACTCCTGTGTATATTGTTTTTAATCTTTTTTTATGAGTGTAAGCTGCTCAGAGCCTGCAGGAATTGACCAGTATAGAAATTTCAGCAAATAAATCGATGGTTTCAGTATTTGGTAGGGACTTGTTCTCAAGTCCAAATGTGGGCCAAAGATCTTTTTAAATAAAAAAGCTAGATTTGTTTATTTAATCAGTGTACATAGACAAATGACTGAAGGGCAGCATACAGTTAGAGCAACAATAATATTTCAAGAATGAACACTTATAACATATAATGAAATTTAAAACAAATTATAATGGAGATTATTCGACAATTATAATGTTTGGTGGCTTCACAAATTTCCTAATCTAAAGCAGGTGTGTGTGTGTGAGCAACAAGTCTTTGGAACCTTGCAAAAGGCAGGCAAGATTGAGGTCATCAAATTTCTGGGCAACTACTGCTGTTTACAGCAGCCACAACATTGTAGAATGAACATATCTTGGTTCCATAAGATGGCATTGTTTAAGAGATGGGACTTGGAATGTGTTGGCCATTATGGTATTTTACTGGACTGTCAAAACTAATCAAAGATGGGGGTCCCACAAATAACCAGGCTTGTGTCATGAGGGGTTGAAAGCAATAACCAGAATTTTGAATTACCCTTTGGGATGAAATGTCTAGCAGACCTAGGAATATGGAAGAACATGTCTATTACAGAAAAGATTCCTTAGACTAGAAAAGGGGAAATTGTGGGAATGAGATTCAGAGTAACTCTACCTTACTTACGTTAGGTATAAGCTAATCTGGAGAAGTGATTTGACAATATTCTGCTACATTATTTTAGCAATAAAGATTATTTCAGAAATTCAAGTGGTTCTTGTTTCCTAACATTTCCGACCTGGTCTGGCTTGACATACTTAGAAGTCTACTGGCAATACTGCAGTTTGAGAAGCACTGGCATTACATTGGCATATCAAGGTGCAGCCATAATCACCCCCATGCCCCTGCATTCTGGACCAAGTGTAGAGCACATTGTCATAATGTAGACAATAAATGGCTAAGGCATAAGGAAAGTTTCTTCATCCAGGAAGGGGGGCGGGGCAAGGTGGATTTGTGCAAAGACTTTCCAAGCCATCACTGTCACCTATTCTTCAAATAGGAGCCATGTGTCCTGGTGGATCCACAGATTGCACACTAAGTCTATATTGGGGAATACAACCCTACTCAGAACTAAAATGTCCAGATACAAAAGGTCTCAAAATCCACAACCATTTGGACTTGCTAGAGTTAAGTATGAGTATTTCTTTCCCATCCAAACCCCAACAGCCTCCAGATACTGAGACAGAATACTGATGGCAACACTTGAGTAACTAAGGCTAAGATGTATCATTCCATTCCAAAGGATTATCTCATCCAGTGACCTCATGTAGGAATGGAGAGACGCATGCCAGAAAGGAAGGATTAAGGACCAGAGCACCACACATACACAAACACACCGATGCTGATTGGATTTCTGACTGGAACACTGACTTGAAGAAAGAAGACTACAATCATATCACCCTGTTTCCCTCTCCCAACCCTCTGAACTATACAAGACTTTGCAAATTTAAGAGTATTTTTGCAAGGCTAGAATGTAAATTATTATAAATGAAGACCGGACTTTCTATGGACACTCTTTGTTTCTCGTCCATGAACTAATAGAGTGAGGGCCCTTTCTAGGATAGTTTCCCATCCCTAGAAATCAAAGCTATCTGTTTCCTTCACAACTTAGATTTAGAAAGGTAGCTGAACTTTTACTTTTAATCAGTTTTTAAGGGTCTACTTAGTCATTCTAGCTGTTGAAATTTTGGCTATTTATTACCAATAATGTATATTGTTTTATTCTTTCAAGTATTTCATTCTGGTCTTTTAGTTGATTGAAACACACTGCCTCTTCTTTTACCAGGCTTATGTTACATGATTGCTGTGGAAACACACACATATATACCGGTACCCACACAAAAACACAAAGATAAAATGCAGTAACCTAGAGGGGAATTCCATGAAAATAATTCCAAAGCACTTTTTAGGGATAGAATTGCAACAAAACTATCCCAGAGATGTGAAGTTTTTGTGGCAAAATGAATTATTATTGCAGCTTCAAGGTGTTTCCAAACTGCACAGAGAAAAGAAAAGCAAAACCAAGCAAAGACCAATTAACAGCCAACTACTGGTATTTGTCTTCCTTTTCGCTAGGACTCCTTCAAATTTCCTTTGCTTTGACATGTCTTATCTATTTTGTTAATCTTTCCACTGCTTTGCAAAACAATTTCTGGTACAGCCTCTCTCCCTAGCTAGCCTTCTATCATCTGCTTAAAGTTCCCTATGAAGCTAACACCATCTCTCTAAGTGATCTTTTTCCATGTACCTGCTCAAGTCTTTGTTGATCACTTCTTTGTCAGAGGAATGCAAGTCAGGGTATTTTATGTTCCCATTCTTCAAACACTTCTATTGTATAAAGAAGATATTTTAAGTGCCAGAAGGTGGTTTGTTCCTCATTACTCCACAGAACTGACATTAATAGCCAAAGAAGAGCACTGCTGAGTACAATTATGAATGGTGTTCGGGTATGAAAGCTGCTGCAAGCCTGCTAATGCTTCCTAATTATAATCCTTTAGGTACTGAGTGCAAGGGAGGCAAGGCTAGGGAAAAAGCCTAGAACACTGACTCCAAGAGGGAGAGAAAAGTCAGCAAGACAGGCAGATTTTGGCAGCTTCATTTTGAAAAGCTTATGTTCTCTGTGAAATTGATATTAACTTATTAATATAATAAGCCAATTGGTATTGTGCAGCTAATGCTGATGCACTGTGTAAAGACACAAGGCAAACCACAGACACACATGAATCCTTTCCATGTGGACAAGTGCCTGATAAACCAAATGATCAGTCAAGGCAAACTTCCCAAAACAAAAGACAGAGAAAACAAAGACATTCCGTTTACAGACAGTATGCTTTATTGCTAATAAAAATAATTGATAAGACAACACTCTTGGTAAGTTTAATTGTACTGTATTCCCTTGTTCTTCATCAGGAGAGATGCTACGGGGTCAGTAAGGAAAAAGAAGGTAGGAGCCCTCCTGAGCAGACTAAAGACCTGTCTATTACAGCATCCTGTGTCAGACAAATGAATCACAAATGCTCACTTCTGAAATGTTTACAAGAAAATTGTAGGGTTCTCTTCTTGTACTGTAGTAACCAGAATTTAGAACAAATATGAAGGACCACACCAACTCTTGGCAGATTCTCTGGCTATAAGATATGGCCAAAAATAAACAACTTATTACTTGACCCTTCCTTCTTGCTGTATGACATCCTTATTTTGAGAATGACTACGCTGTGGCAAGTGCTCCTGCCACTAACCTTCCAACCTATCTCTAACAGAGTGGATGCTACCTGTTCTGTTTTCAGTCACCTCCAAAGCAATGATTTTCCCTATTATGGAAAGTTGGCTGTTGCAAACATTTGGTTTCTCTTTGTGTGGTTCTTTTCCAAGCTTGTATTCAGATGATTGCAACCTTTACTGATCTCAGTTTCTGATGACATATTGTGTATAACTGGAAAGGGATGCTGTTACACAACAGCAGCTTGGAAGATGATTATTGCAACCACATTATGCAACAGCCAGCAACAAGTTAATCTCCACCTTAAATATATTAAATATCTCCCCCCCAAAAAGGTAACTTTAGCAGGCAAGCGTATATGAATTTTTGAAATTGGCATATAGCCTGCGATCCTGGGGAAATTCTTCACACATTGACTGACTTTTAACTTAGCATTCATGGAACAGAAATATGTGAATTGTGTTAGCAAGAGAAGAGGTGACATAATCCAACGGTAAACAGTGGCATTAACAAAACTGTTAATTCTGGATGTCCCAAAGGTGCTTTTTCAAGAGGCAACGGGACTTTCTAGTTTTTCTTTGAAGACATTTCACTTCTCATCCAAGAAGCTTCTTCAGCAAGTTGGCTCTTGAAAAATCACCTTTGGGACAACCATGACCTGGATGACTGAGAATGTCCATAGTCATCTGTTTAATTCTGGAGATGGAAAATGAAAGTAGTTGGGAGCATGAACAGAGCAAAAGTACAATCCTATACATAGCAGCATGGCAGGAAGTCCTAGTATCCCTTGTTAGACCTATTTCAGAATAGGTCCACTGCCATTAGGGTCACTTCTTATGTTGAAATTTGTATACTAGATAAATTTCTGCATATGAACTGTAGCGTTCAGAAATAATCATGCATGGTGAGAGGAAACAGTTAATTAAGAAAAGTCTGGTTGTTTATTGCATCTTGGTCATAAAAGTTCAAATAGCATATAATTTTCCTCCTTTTATAGCAATAGCAATAGCACTTAGATTTATATACCGCTTCATAGTGCTTTACAGCCCTCTCTAAGCGGTTTACAGAGTTAGCATATTGCCCCCAACAATCTGGGTCCTCATTTTACCCACCTCGGAAGGATGGAAGGCTGAGTCAACCTTGAGCCGGTGAGATTTGAACCGCCGAACTGCAGCTAGCAGTCAGCTGAAGTAGCCTGCAGTGCTGCACTCTAACCACTGCGCCACATCGGCTCTTGGTCTTATGCAGCAATCCCATTGGGTAGGCTAGACTGTATGCATATGAATACATGCACAAAAAATATAGGGGGGTATTTTCTGATTATGGAAGCCCTGACACAAGGTGATTTACTTTTCATGACAGGGTTGGGATGGTTTTGATTTTACTGGACCTAATCTAACATCAAAAACATCCTTTGTTGGCCTTGTGCTCTCTAGATGTGCTGAAAAACAGCTCCTGTGCTGGCTTTGTGGATATACACTCTAATACATCTGGAAGGGACTAAATTATGGAGGCTGACCTAAGACATTCCTACAAAGACAATTCTATGTATGGTACCATACTGCATGCATCCAATATAATGTTTCTCTTGTAAAGTCCTTGTTGGTTCTTTTTCCAAATCCTGATGTATGGTTTCATGCTTCACAATTGTTTATAGCTGAACCCAAAATATATCACTGAACCAAAGAATTTGCTGCCATTGTGTGGGATGATAATCACAAGTTTACATCGTTTTAAAACAGGGGGATCAGACTATCTGTGACTCCATCTCCACCTCTATGTACTGAATAATTTAATACCAACATTTCAGAAATAAAATTGGAAGATCACTATTGCCTAAGTGCTTGTGAGAATCCGTGATGCATTTGGTACTCCATTGTCTGACACGGGGCTAAGAAAGAGTGATTGGCCCAAAGTCACATAGTTGGCTAAAGCAGAACTGGAACTTACAGTTTTTAAGCCAGTGTTTTGAATCACTACAACAAAATGGCTCCCCATTAGTTGTCCTTGTATTTATTATTGCCTTGAAATCCACAGAAAATATGAATTTATTCTACATCTATTTTTTCCAACATTAAAAAGTGTAGAGAGAAGGACTGAGTCCACATTTAGGATTACATCCTATCTGCCACTTGGAATATTTCAGTTTCATAATCAGCCATGGGTTTAAGGGAGAAAAATTGGAAGTCTAGCCCTAAATCATAAGATTGTTTTTTAAAAATGGAAAATGCTTTGGAAGGGAACAAGAGAAAGTGACAAGAATTCCCTTTCACAGTTTCGATGTAGAGAAAGAGTGCACAATTCCATCTGCATATAATTAAATATGTTGGGTTTTCCATTATCTGAGAAGTGATCAAAAATGAAGGCTAGTTAAGATTATAATGAGATAGGAAGCAAATTTCTTCACTGCCCCTCCACAAATATATGTCATATTTAACAGAAGTAAAGATGATTCTTGTTCAGATATCATTTTATTATAAACTTCACCCAGTTTGCACTTTCCAAAACTTTCCAAGACTTCTAAAATAAGAATATTCTGTGTGCAAATCCACACTGTTCTCAGCTATGTATTAAGCCCTGTGAGCTGGCAAACTCAAGAAAAAAGAACCACTTGGATTTCTGGAACGATCTTTATTGCTAGTAGGCTAGCTATTGTATAGAATCTTGAAAACCTTCCAAAGCAATTCTCCTGCACAATTTATACCTAGTGTGGGTAAGAAAGTTATTCTGAGACTCTTCCTTATGGCTCTCCATGCCATAACAAATGTCAAAAGGCTGTTAAATATTAATGGCTGTTCTACATCTAAATTAAATTGTAAGCTTCTCTCAAACCCGTTTAGTAAAAATGTGTGATTTCTGAAGGTAGTCCAGCAGATCCAAAATAAGAGGCAATAGATAGTGACCTCTAGTTTGGAAATGAGAAGTCTATAATCAAAGAAAAATTAGCTTTCTTTTTTTACTCAAAGGAATGGTAAGAAAAAGGAGGTTAAATAAATCCTTTCTTCTGATCTTTTTTTCAGAAATTACTTCAAAGCTGGTAATTCTTGAGTAGACATGTATATTGCCATTTAGTTCTGAGATTCAGGCTCTAGGTAGCAAGTTGATAATATAATTACATACCTAATGCAGAGAAGAGGCTGCAGTCTCCTTTTCCCTTGAAGCATTGCCAAACTCTACATACTTTTCTGGCAAAGAAGGAAATGGAGGCAGTGTAGCGGGAGAGAAAGACAAGAAGAAAATCTAATGCCTGCAACCACAATTGCTGACCTTTTTATTTGTTATTGTTATTGTTTTATTTTATTTGTTTGAGAGGAAAGAAATAATGGATGCCAGGATTAGGCATTTGCAACCAGTCTATGGCCAAGAAAATTGGGACATATATGGAAGCAGTTGAAAAATTATTTGCAAATACAGTTGCAATAATTATTTGTGATTACTTCTTCTCAGCTGCAAATGAGTTGGGGACCTGATTTGAGGCATTTGCCATTGATCACTTCCATTTTAGTAGGCTTTTCCAGTGATTGTTTGTGCAACACAATTGCTGCACAGTAGCTCAGTTTAACAGTTTTCCAGAATCTGAAAGAAATTATGGAGTTGGAGTTCCAAGTCCGTGTGTGTGTGTGTGTGTGTGTGTGTGTGTGTGTGTGTGTGTGTGTGTATGAACAGATATTAATTAGGGTTATAAACCTCAATTGTCTGGTTTCATATGCCAGAACTCTTCTTAATTATCCAAGGTCCCTCCTGAAAAGCTCTTTAGAAGGAGGTCCATGAAGACTTTAGAGCAATTTGGGCATTTATTCATAAGATGTACTAAATTTCCTCTGCTGGTTAATGCCCGTAATACAGTAATTTACTAAATCTCCACAAATGCAATGTTGTCCAGGTAATTCAAAGGAAGAAAGTTTAGCAGGGCAACTCTCCAATAAATGATCAAGGGATCCACAGTAAGCATACAATCTGAGATGTCCTATTCATTGTTTTTTCCACTGTAGACAGGGATCTCTTCATCATCCCTATCTACATAGGCTCCATGCCATTGGAATCCAAGGAGATTAGAATGGGGAAAGGGTGAAGAAAGGCTCTGAAACTATCTCTTTCTTTTATTTTCTCCTCTAGTCTACCATCAATCACCACACAATGTTGAAATAGCTCTTCCAACTCATCCAGTTCATCAGAAAGGCCTTCCCAAAAATGAATGATGAGGGCAAAACCATTCTAATGGACATCCCTGAGTTATAACAGAAAATCTGCTGTGCACTCACATTCTCCGCATCCTCTTTGCCAGAAATCTCCCAATTAGCATCTGCTCTCCTGATAGAATTATCAAAGACAGGTTTGAACTTCTGCATAAAATCTTGATAGCTTTCTAGTATGCCACCTTTGCTTTCAGTCAGTACAAATGCCCATCTGCCTGCTTTTCCTTTCAAAAGTTTAAGAACATAATGTCACCTTGGTCAAATCTGTAGGGAACTCCTAACCTTCCCACCATGAATAATTCACACAGAATAAGAAAATATTCAATAGTCTTGGCTCCTGCATTTCCTTAATTTCTCAGACAGGTTTTCTGGAAATATAACTGCTCCTCAGCCACCTGCAGTACTCCTTCTAACTGAGGTAAACCCTGAGTTAACTGCACTGTAGTATTATGTAAACTTGTGGTCTATGTCAGAGTTCCCCACCTTTTCTGGCTTTGCAGATGGGTGGGGGGGAAGAGGGGATGGTTCCATGTGAGCGGATGGCAAGTGTGTATGCGCAGCTCCATTTATGTGAGTGGCAGGCACGCCCACCTGCCATTCACACAAATGGAGCCCTCTGTTTCCTCAGCCTGGTTGCAAACAGCTCATGGCTCACTAGTGGGCCATGGCCCAGAAGTTGGGGACCCCTGATCTATGTGATCTGTTACCTATGCTGCAATAACACCACTGCCTCTTACTCTGCCAACAACAAGGAACCTCAAAAGATCCAAATCCACATCCAGGATGCAGGATCTGACCCTTCTTTCATGAGGCAGTATAAAAGATTTCAAGATTCATGAAAAACTTTGTGAAGCTGGCAATCTCAGGAAATAAAACCCATTAGATTTTTGGAAAGATCTTTACTGCTAGTAGGATAATGTAGGAGAATTTTGAAAGCCTACTCAAATAATTGTCCCATACAACTAAAACCTAGTGTAATTAAGACAGAGTTACTCTGGGTTTCTTTCTCATGCCTCCTCCCTCCCTTGGACTTAAGAATCTCTTCTTAACAGTCCTGTTTCCTCCTTTAAGTGTCTTACTATTCCCTTTGTGTTCCTAATGTCTATTATACATTCTATCACACTATGCCATACATTTGTCAGTCTAAGAAAATCTACATTGGAAATAGACATACAAATGCACAATTTTATATAAATCTGCATGCATAAAGTGTGCATCTTATAATGGCATTTTTAAAATGCATATATTTAGGTAAAAATATCATGCAGACTTTTTTTAAAAAAAAATCTGAGTAGCAATAGGAGCAAAACTAGAAAGGAATGTAACTGGAAAGGCAAGCATAACCAAACCTGTAAATTTGGCCAGTCTTACTTATTTGAATTTATGCAAGATACACCATCCCCTTTACAAACCATTTAAGTAGCTGACATCTACTTACTCCTGATGGTGGGTTTGCTGTCCAACCAAGTTCAGCTGTGGCTGTCCGAGTATCCATTAGTGTTTCTGAGGGTTCACAAAGAAGAGGGGAAGTAAGTTAGGAGTCTGAATGTAAGTACAAGAAATATTGGAATATAATTTGAATTCAAAATTGATATATAATTTTATTGCTGCTGTGTGAATATAAGTTTAAGCTTTTACAGTGCTTTGAAACTTGACTTTATGACTTCTAGTAAACACAATAATGGAACTGGAAGAGACTATTTGGATAAGTGAGTTGACTTTAAAGCATCCCAGGGAGATAACAGTCCAGTTTCTAATTAATATGTTTAATTTTTCATAGCATCTTAAAGATTACCAAATTATTATTACATTAGCTTTTAAGGACAAGAATCCATTTCATTGGATGTATCTAAGGAAGTGAACTCAAGAAAGCTTAGGTCATAATAAACATATTGGTATTGAATTACTACAAAACACTCTTTACGTTAACACAAATGGGTAGTTCACTTTCTTTTGAAAGGAATCTTTGTTTCCAGAAATACTTGCTTATTCTCCTGTTATATTGACAAATGTTTATATTCTCTAATAATAGTGCCATATGCTTTGTGTTATAGTAGTAATGGTGTTAACTCAATCAGAATTATCAGACACACTCAAAGACCACTGCATTTCCTAAAACACCCGCTACCAAACGGAAAGCAATATAGATTATTTTTGTTTGTTATATTGTGCATGAGACAACAGTATCATCTAGAAGCTCGTTGGTTCTTTCTAAATGAAACTGCACAAAGGTTTAACTCCATATTTGTGTTGCATGTTAAAAATCATGGGTCTTATAGTCACAGCTAACTTGTCTCACTGATTTAAGTGATGCCCCAATTCAACTTACTTTCTTCGCAGCTCAACTTTTAATACACCTCAATAAATCAAACTCAAACTTAGTATGATAATCAAAAAGCCAAGGTCTGGATTCAGTCTCTAGGCAGATGACATTATTGATGTATATCAATACCTATTTACCTGATCATCTCCAAATGCCAATCACAATTGACCTTCAAATTGCAGGTTATTATATGGGCCTTATCTCTTTAGATATTTCATACTGAGCTTTCTCCAAATCATCCACCTACACACAAGATTGATTCATACCTGTGACCTCACCATAAGGCTGGATGTTTCGTTAACTCTTCCCCAAAACGGCAGTACCACTTTTTAGATTTTCAGCTAATTCTGGTTGTGCCAAAAGAACAAAACTGCATTTTTTTAAACAAAATAACTGGTACAACAAGCTGAAGTACTATTTTACAAAATAATTGGTGCAGCAAGCTGAAGTATGTAAATTTAAAATGTTTCCTGCATCCAAATTAATGGCTCCAATTTCTAGTACTATGCATTAACAGGATTCTAATGGATTTAGTACATCAAAAAGTATTCAGATGCCTTCACTTTTGTCAATTTTGTTATGCTGCAGCCTGATTCTACAGTTGTTGAAATTCATTTTTTTCATTAATCTACATTCAGTACCCCATAATGACAAAGTGAAAACAGAATATTAGAAATGTCTGTAAAATTTATTTTAAAAAACTTGAAATATTACATTGGCATAAGCATTCAGACCCTTTGCAACATGTGAAATTTAGCTCTGATGCCTCCCATTTCTCTTGATCATTGCTGACATGTTTCTACACCTTAAATGGAGTCGACCTATTCTTCATAATTCTCCAATGGAAGAAGTTTGGCACAACCAGGACTCTTCCAATAGTTGTTCACCCTGTCAAACTGAGCAATCGGGGGCCTTAGTAAGAGAGGTGACCAAGAACCCAATGGTCACTCTGACTGAACTTCAGAGATTCTGTGTGGAGATGGGACAGAGTTTCAGAAGGACAACCATCACTGCAGCCCTCCACCGATCTGGGCTTTATGGCAGAGTGGCTAGATGAAAGCCTCTCCTCACTGCAAAACACAAGAAAGCCCGCTTAGAGTTTGTTCCTCACAGTCTGAGAGTCCCACAGGTGCTTTTTTGCTTTTTGCAAACTCCAAGTGGGCTTTCGTGTGTTTTGCACTGAGGAGAAACTTCCATCTAGCCACTCTGCCATAAAGCCCAGATCGGTGGAGGGTTGCAATGATGGTTGTCCTTCTGAAACTCTGTCCCATCTCCACACAGGAGCTTATGAAAATCAAATGAAAATATGGAATAACATCCCATGTTGTCATAACATCTTGAATATCACTTTTAAGTTGTTAATAGATACAGGATTTAAGGAAAAAAAGTGAGAAGTATAAGAAGCCAAAAAGATAGGAAACGTGTTTAAAGCTATAGGCATTTCTATAAGTAATTGATGGCTGCCTGACCAAATCCAAGAATGTTTGTGTATCGATATTTTGATATACACTGATTTGTTTTTTAAACGTCTTGCCAACTTAGGCAAAAAAAAACATGAATATTAAAGCAATGTGATTGGATACAGGCTTTTGTACATGAAGAATTAAATTTATTTTATGTTTTGAAAATATGATAAAGCTGTTCTATGTTAATATTCTTCCAGTTTCCCCTTTTTTGAAGAGTAATAATAGTAATAACACAACAGAAACAGAAAAACAGATGGAGTGGGAGGAATCCTCCAAGTTTTATTCATTTATTTAAAAATTAAGTTGCTTGATTCCAATGTTTCCACCAAATGTTGGGGAAGGAAATGACATGTGTGTCATTAATCTATGGTCAAGTAGTTCCATTCTGGGCATTTCCCCCCTTTTTTACAACACAGTTGACTCTGTTTTAAAGTCATCAGTTTATGTCCCAAGGCAATTCTAATCATAATTTTAACTATATTTCAACACTGATAACTTCACAACAAATGCTACTGCAGCAGAAAACTTTCCAGCTTTATTATTTTTACAAATAACTCAAGGTGGTGAACATATCCAACACATCTTCCTCCTCCTATTTTCACATAACAACCACCGTATGAGATAACTTGGGCTGAGAGAAAATGACTGGTTCAAAGTCACCCAGCTGGCTTTCATGGCTAAGGCGGGACTTTAACTCATGGCCTGCCGCTTTCTAGCCTAGTACCTAACCACTATACCAAATATTAAAAATCACCTTATTTCTTTGCCTTCTATCTCTATTTTCTACTCGCTGGTACCTAGAAGCACCCTATACTGCTTCAGCCCATTCTTCTATCTCTTTTTCCAAATCTGGAATTAAATATATTCGCCTCTTCATGAGCTATTTGTTCTTTAGTCTTGAGCAACCAAGCTTGTGGCAGACTGACAAAACCAGTATTTCTCATCATCCCACTGTCACTCAAACTATGGGAAATTTTGAATTCCTCAACTGTCATGTTATCATCACATAGAGGATTGCTACATTACAGTTTTTTTTACTAATACACCTGCCTTTTGAATGCCCAAGTCAAAGAAGAATGCTGACATGGAAAGAGATTAACCAATAGTTATAACATTAAATGACTCAAAATAGCTGAATCAGCTCAGTCACAATGTTGTGTTAGTCACCATCATAGATTAACCAAAACAGGCTTCAGAATCCACTAAATCAATGTGCCAGAATGCATTTTAGCTGCATCCATCTAAAGCTCTATGACCTATCAATATATGATAAGATGGATCAGGTTTGATTGATGAAAAACAATTTATCTAAGTTTGATCTATGACAATAACTTCCAACCTAGAAAACATGTTCATCTCAGATGGTTTTTTACATCCTCCATCACAAATCATTATATTTTAACTTGTATTTCTGAAAACAGCTGGTATTATCTGTATTTTATCCCATGTCTTGTTCCTGTAGACATCAGGAGGAATATTTTTTCCTTACAAGTTTTGTGGCTCAAAACAAGCTAAGAGGGCAACTACTTGTGACTAATCCATTGAAGAAGTTTGCCACCCTGCAGTGCCAAATCACAATCTGGCTTACTTAAACATGAACACATATTAAGTGCTGAGGTTGGGCACATAAAACAACAGGGAAGGATACTTCCTCGAGGCTGAGTCTGCTAGCAGGAAAAACTCTAGTCAACCACTTCAAGTAACAGCTGGAATCTTCCTTACAACTGCAGTACATTAAATAAGCAAACATGCCTGCTAGTCATTTCACTCAACATGAAGTTTGGATAGTAATTCACAAGTACTTTCCATTGAAGACTTGTAAGTTAAAGAGTTTTTGCAAATGACTTGGTATGATATTACTATGAAAATATACAAACTGTATGCTATTTCAAAATAACTAGGTTAAGGCATGAAATGAAGTTAAAAAGATATGTCAAGGTGGGACAAAAGTCATTGCTGGAGAGAATTTCTATGATTGAGATAAATATCTTACCCAGAATGTTATTTTTGTTTCAGACAATACCTGTTTGACAAATGATGGACTATTTAAACAATGGCAAAAGGCACATCTAAATTTGTGTGGCAGAGAGAAAAAAACCCACAAATACAAGGTTAAATAAATATAAGGCATTACAAGATATAAAAGAAAGAGGAGGACTGGATCTACCTGATTTAAAGTGTATTTTGCATCCTGCTGCTTAGTTTGCAATGAAAGTGTGGGTGTTATTGAGAAATAGAAGACTTGGGGAACAGAAGGATATCATTTGAGATTCGAGTGGCATGAATATTTATGGTTCAATAAAGCTAAGGTTGTTAGACATGCCATATTGAGAATGTGGAATAATACAAACCTAAGTTGTGCCTGAAAACGCCTCACAAGAAGCATTTTATAGATGAGAGATAAAAAGTAAACATAAATGGATCACTTATTGTAAGATATTAGAAATTTGTCAAGGAGAATGCAAAATTAAAATCAAGAGAAGATCTTATAACAGAGCGATATACAGGTTATCCTCAGCTTACAACAGTTCATTTAGTGACTGTTACAAGGCACTGAAAAAAGGGACTTATGACCATTTTTCACATAACCATTTCAGAATCCCCATGGTCACGTGATCAAAATTAGGACACTTGGCAACTGACATACCGGTAGTTATAATGGTTGCAGTATTCCAGGGTTATGTGATTACCATTTGTGACCTTCCTACAAGGAAGTCAATGGGGAAGGCAGATTCACTTATGTTTACTAACTTAACCAATGCAGTGATTCACTTAACAACTGTGGAAAGAAAGATTGTAAAATGGGGCAAAATTCACTTAACCTGTCTCACTTAGCAACAGAAATGTTGGGCTCAACTGTGGTCATACATTGAGGACTATCTGTATTTGTCAATAGTTTTCTTATATACAATTATTAAAAAATTTAAAGTAAACAAAATAATTTTTGGTTTTGAAAAGTGTAAAACTGAAGTTGAAATACAACTGTGTACAAATAATGAACATTTGCTAAGTGAATGATTATATGATATATGTTACCAGAGACACTGTCTAGAATATGTAAATGTATGTTAGAAATGTCAACAATAAGGGATATTTGTGTGTTTGTAGACAGGTTAAAAAAAGACAGAAAGTTTTGGATTCAAATACATATACTAATTCTGAAAAATTTAAAGATTAATGTACAATTGAAACCAATTGAGACCTTTCTTTTGGGACTGATGGACAAACAGTTGGGAAAAAGGTCATGGAACTTTGTTTTTATATATGATAATTGCAGTGAGGTGCAAAGGTGGAAAGATTCAACGATACCCTCAGGTGAGGAATGGATTGTGAAGATGATGGGATTTGTTGAGGTGGCCAAATTGACTTCTCTGGTTTGAGAAAAGACATTATGTATCTATATTTATTGCTGACTGAAAACCCCTAATAGACTTTTTGCATGCAACAGAAATAAATGAACTTATGATTTCTGACTTTGATTATTAGAAAAAAAAATGGATTGTAGGAAAAAATGAGTTATTTTGTAACCATAGGGGTAACTTTATACTTGTACTTCTGACTGCTATAAGGAAAATTGGAAGTTACTCCTTTACATTTGCTTTTTCTTTTATTTTCTGCACTTTTTACTTTGCATTCCTTTTTCTGTCTTGTATTGATTCTATATTAGTTTCTGTTTTTTTCATGTTTTTATTTATATAAAAACCAGGTACTTTCCACACATTTCCCTATCTGTCCCTCTTCATGTATTCCCACAGACATACATATATGGTACAGAGGGAAATGGCCCATATCCATCCTAACAGAAATTAATTTGTTTACCCATTATAATCTGTTTTCCTTATTCATTTTTAAAAATAAATTGACTGTATACAGTCTCTCTTGCTCATTCATTTTCATTTTTTATCTTTTTTAAAAGCAATTGTTTATACCAAAAGAATTTCCGTTCATCTGTCTTTCCTTCCTGTCCAACAGTTCAGCAAACTCCCGACTGGTTTTCCCAAGGGGGCTTTTTTTCTGACTGAGTAATGACATAGGAATGTGCTGATGCAAATTTCAACCAGTTAGCGATGTGCTTCCCTTTCCAGAAGCCTTTGGCATCTTCAAGAATTGGAGATAACCAGTGTTCTTGGAAACAGTTGACTCGTACTATAAAGGCAAAATAATATTACTAATAATAATTTACAAATAACCATACCTTTGCAACTCCCAATATTATTAAGATAAGGTGCTATCTTAATAATACTTAGGACCTTGGTTAGTTAATCAGTGAATTAACTATGATTGTGAAACTAACTGCAGGTTAGGGTTAGGGTTAGGGTTAGGGTTAGGGTTAGGGTTAGGGTTAGGGTTAGGTTGATTTAATGGGATGCAAAATCAAAAGTCAAACACTGCATCACCAAAGTGGAACATCAGGCTAGAAAATAAGATTATTATTTTATTTTATTTTTATCCCACGTTTATTGTTATAAATAACTCAAGTATTAGCAAACATACGAATCCTCTTTCGTTCTTCTGTTTTCCACACAACAATAACTCTGTGAGGTAGATTGGGCTGAGAGAGAGTGACTGGCCCAATGTCACCCCGTTGGCAAATGCCGTCTTTGCAAAGCAGCTGAAGAAACAGTGGACCACCTAGTTAGCTGCTGCAAAAAGATGGACTACAAACAATGGCACGACAAGTAACAACAGTAGTGCATCGGAAGATCTGCAAGAAATGTCATTTGCCTGCAAGCAAGAATTTGTGGGACCACAAAATAGACAAAGTACTATAATAGAAAATGAAGAAACTAAAGTTCTCTGGACTTTAGAATTCAAACAGACAAGCATCTGCCACATAACACCTCAGACTTAACAACTGACAATATAAAAGACAAAAAAGTCTGCATAGTGGACATGTTAGCACCTGGAGACAGCAGAATAGAAAAGAAAGAACAGGAGAAAATCACAAAATGCAAAACGTGCAAATAGATCTAGAATGGCAAAAAGATAGTATCTGATAATATCAAAAGTAATAGACGCCTCAGGTGCAATCCCAAAACATCATCACTTAAACACCATTGGCATTGACAAAATCCACTTCCAGTCAATTGCAAAAGAAGCTTTACTTGGAAAAGTTTGCATCCTGAAACAAAACCTTTAACACCATCAAACAATAGCAACTTAACCAAGGTTCTTGGGAAGGGATTTCATAGGGGGATAAATACCAAATACAAACTAAACATCTGGCTGGTGGTACAACAACAACAAGCCAAAATTAATAATCATAGGAAGAAAAATATTCCTGTTAGATGAACACTGTTCCCATCATTCACTACCATAAAAAGAGAGGAGGGTAGTATTGCTTTCTTTGAAGCAATCTTATCTGTGACAGGGCATGAGGGCAATACCCAGGGCAATTAGCATTAGTCCCTTCTGCTTATCTAATATGACAAATGAACATTCTGTTCTATGCCAGTATTCTCCTTTTTTTCTTTTTTCTTTTCATCTGTTCAGCCTCACTCATTTATGATGGATAAAACCTTCTAAAGACACAGGATTAGCACCTGACCTTCAGTAAGTCTCTCCAAGGCAGGACAGGATGTTACCTCATCAGAGGTCACACCTGTAGTCCATTATAGTGCCCTTTTACTCCAGGGTGCCATACAGAACATCTGTAGAGCATTATAGGGAGTTTCTTGCCCAGTGAATACATTGGAAAGGAAGAGAGCATCTGGATGTGAGTGTGTGATTCTTTTTAAAACGAGATTCCTTTAATGGCCTTGCCTCAGCCACTATAAAATCCACTTAAAGCAAGTGGCATGTTTTAGCATGTGGAGATAAAAAAGATGGGGAGCGTTTCATGGAAGAACACCAAGGTTATATGGCCCAGTTCTCTGCTAGTACAGCAAATCCACTAATACAATATGTGGCCATTCAGGCTCAGCTTAAAAGCTTCTTTTAAAGCATTAGTTGCTTAATTTCCAAACAGAAGGCTGTTGTTGGCACAGAAGCAAGCCAAGTTGTTAAAAAAAAAACATCTAGCAAATGTGAGCTCACAAGCACACATATGCTGTTTGAGCAAAGATTAATTTCTAATACAGACTACGTGCACTGGAAACTATTTTAGGTGTGCTGGAAGCCATGTATTTGGCTGTAGATATGCTTTGAGCATTGAAAAACAGAATACAGTTTTGTTTTGTTTTTTAAATGGGATTTAGTGATGATTTGGTTACAATTTATATAGCCAAAGATATAATTGACTTCTGTTCATGCACATGGTATTTTCTTTCTTTTATGTGCTATGACAGAATAGAAGGCTAAAATTTATTCTGAAATATGTAATTTCCATAAATCTTAAATAGAAGTTTGACTTTTTAATTGAGCTTGGAGATCAATTTGAGGTCACAATATTTTTAGAATTCTGTGTTTATTTTTCTGTAAAGATACAGAATCCCTATTTTCCGTTTCCTCTGATTAACATTGCCGAAGGATAGCTGCACAGAAAAGTAAATTTCCATGACTTCTGCATATTAAGTTGTAACTTCCACAATCCTCTTTTACACAAAATATGAGTCACATCCTTCTTTCATTTATTATTTACCTATCTGCCAGTTGGTGGTTAGATTTTAGCATAAAATTATTGTGAAAACTCCCTTCATTACCACAATGTTCCCTTTAAAGAAAACAGTATGAGAGAAGTACCTGGTTGATAGGTCTGATCTTGCAGAAACTAATAGTTTAATTTAGAGCAGGGATGTCAAACTCACATCATCATGGCGGTGTCACGTGCTGTGTCATGACTTTTTTCCCTTCGCTAAATCAGATGTGGGCTTGGCCAGCACTTGACGCATCCGGCCCGCTGGCCACAAATTTGACAGCCCTGATTTAGAGGAATGTTGCACAGACAATATACAATTCAGTTACATGCTTACCTGTGAAAGATCTCCAACTTTTCATGAAAACTGGGCTGCCTCTATTTCAAAACAGACAATCTATGTTACAGACGTGGGAAGAAATTTATATTCATGGAGTTAAAGAGCGGATTCAAGAGATGTGTTAATTTCTGAAACTTCTTTATATTTCAAAAAGGAAAAGATGGCCTAATATGTTTCTATATTGTTTAGATTTAATATGTTAAAGATTGAACTAATTTTACATTCATATTATACAGATCTTTTTTCTTCTCAAGTTTTACTTCAGTGATTATAATGCATGTATCTTATTGCATTATAATTTATGTATTATTTTTGTTTGTTATATTTTACCAATAAACGTCATTTTTTTAAAAAGAGAGAGAGGGGGGCCAATCAAGCAGCAAAGGTATTGTAAGCTTATTCAGTTCTTGCAATGGCAAGAATTTACCTAAGTTCTTCTTTTTTGAGATTTTTTAAAATCTGTATTATGTTTCTAAATAATTCAACCAACAACCCTATGAGATGAGTTGGACTAAGAGAAAGTGACCGGTCCAGAATGACTAAGTCAGCTTTCATGCCTAAGGTAGGTTTGTAGCTCACATTCTCCTGATTCTAAGCCTACAGAACTATTCTTGCATTTAGTTCTGATGGGTTCAAATAGATTCAACATTGAGAACTCTGGATGAGCTACCCTACTTTTGTGCAGGTAGCCCTGTCAACTTACTACCTGGAATAGAGTAAACAATTGCTAAGCATTCTCTTCATTTTGGCAGAATTCAGCTGATTCTTAGTGTTCTAAAGAGCTGGGAGTAATTAAGCAACTGGCTACAGTATTAGAAGAAATATTGTGAACAGTCCAAGTTAATATGGGTTGGAACTCATTCCAGAATGATGATTGCATATGGAAAATGTATTTCACCATCAACTTCCCATGTGAACATTTAATTCTATGCAGGCTGTTCAACAGGGCTTGCATATATCTGTCACTGTCTATGAAAGTACAGAGGCTAGGAATGCATGATCTGTTCTTTCCATGGTAGCAGTATTCATTGCCCAAGGATAGCTGCTTAGTTCCCTTTGTGGATGAATTCAGATACTAGATAAAAGACTCACTATTTTAACATGCTTTTTACAGATCTGCATGCCGCTGGTTTACGTTCTGGCTGATGTTTTAGATTTCATTTGCTAGTAATTCCCTATAAAATGTTTATTTTATTTGTTAGAGTTATATCCCACTTTTCACGCTCAAGACAGCTTTAAAGAGCTCCCCCTCCTTTCATTTTTTTTCCACAACAACAAACCTATTACTTTTTAACTATCATTTGTTACAAGCAACTCTGAATATGGAAATATTTGGATGAAACATTCAGTATATAAATGCAAGTCATAAATATAAATACATTTGGAAGTTCTAGTACGGAATTATGACAGGCTGATACTCTGCAAAACTTTGATGAAAGTGCTTTGCTATAAATTTGTACTAAGTCAAATAAGGCATCTACAATAAAAACAGCCAGAGAGGGCAGAAGGGGTTCATTAGAGCAACTGGCAGGAAAAAATAGTTATACCTAACTTGCTTCAGAAACTATACCAACAAATATAAAATAAATAGGAAGCTTTGAAGAAATATTGAAAGCAAGCTTTGTGTCAGGCCCAAGGAACCAAGAATGACACAAGAAGTTACTTTGCCATAGTTTCTTTATTATTATTCGCCTATACACAAAAATCTTGTAAGACTAAAACATCTGCATAACTACTAGATATACCCTGTAAACTGCTGGGGAGGAGGGGGGTCCATCTACATTCTTTTTCTGCCAAAGATTCCAAACTTCTTGTTTCTTTGCTCCCTGAGAAACAATCCCTCCTTCCTGTAACTCTGGCCTACATTTTACCACAATTTGTAAAGCTGAGACAGGAGATAAAAGAAGATATTAAAAAGATAGAAAGTTCTACAAAGTATCTGAAGAGGTAAAACAAATCAGTGATAAAGTGGAAATTTTAGAGAATAAAACAGAAGTTATGGACAAAGAATTGGCAAAAAAATAGATAATCTAGCTTTATTGAAGTTAAAAGAGAAAGAATTTTGTTTGAGATTCAGAGCTATTCCAAAGGTTTCAAAAGATGGTATTAGAGAACAGTTTCTTAGAGGCTTAGCAAATAATCTGGATTGGGAAGAGTAAAATATGGCAATAGAAACTGATAAAGAAACTCTAAACTAATTAGAACAACAAATGCCTTTGTTTGAAAGAAGATTGTAGGAGAAGGAAGAGCCCAGGGATGGAGTCAAAAGAGGAATCAGTCTAGAATCTCTATATAGCCACAAATGGTCTAAGTCCAACCCCCTCCCTTGAATTCCATTAACCTTTAGCTAGTGCCAAAACAATGCTAACCATTAGTGAACTAGATTCCTGTCCATTATGTTGTTGTTAGTTGCGAAGTCGTGTCCGACCCATCGTGACTCCATGGACAACATTCCTCCAGGCCTTCCTGTTCTCTACCATCCTCTGGACTCCATTTAAGCTCACACCAACTGCTTCAGTGACTCCATCCAGCCACCTCATTCTCTGTTGTCCCTTCTTCTTTTGCCCTCAATCTTTCCCAGCATTAGACTCTTCTCCAGTGAGTCCTTCCTTCTCATTAGGTGGCCAAAGTATTTGAGTTTCATCTTCAGGATCTGGCCTTCTAAAGAGCAGTCAGGGTTGATCTCCTCTAGGACTGACCGGTTTGATCACCTTGCAGTCCAGGGGACTCGCAGGAGTCTTCTCCAGCACCATAGTTCAAAGGCCTCAATTCTTTGGTGCTCAGCCTTTCTTATGGTCCAGCTTTCACAGCCATACATTGCAACTAGGAAAACCACAGCCTTGACTATACGCACTTTTGTTGGCAGTCTCATGATGTGCTCTGCATGTAAGTTAAATAGGCAGGGCGACAGTATACAGCCTTGCCGGACTCCTTTCTCAATTTTGAGCCAATCAGTGGTTCCGTGTCCAGTTCTCACTGTTGCTTCTTGACCCGCATATAGGTTTTTCAAGAGACAAATAAGATGGTCTTGTACTCCCATCTCTTTAAGAACTTGCCACAATTTGTTGTGATCCACACAATCAAAAGCTTTAGCATAGTCAATGAAGCAGAAGTAGATGTTTTTCTGGAACTCCCTAGCTTTCTCCATGATCCAGCGTATGTTGGCAATTTGATCTCTAGTTCTCTTCAAAACCCTGCCTGTACTTCTGGTAGTTCTCAATCCACATACTGCTGGAGCCTAGCTTGTAGGATTTTAAGCATAACTTTACTAGCATGTGAAGTGAGTGCTATGGTGCGATAGTTTGAACATTCTTTGGCATTGCCTTTATTTGGAATTGGAATGTAAAATGACCTTTTCCAATCCTGTGGCCACTGTTGAGTTTTCCAAATTTGCTTGCAAATTGAGTGTAGCACTTTTACTGCATCTTTTAAGATTTTGAATAGCTCAGCTGGAATACTGTCGCCTCCACCAGCTTTGTTGTTGCTCAAATTTCCTAAGGCCCATTTGACTTCACATTCCAGGATGTCTGGCTTGAGGTCAGTGACCACCCCATTGTGGTTATCAGGGACGTTAAGCTCGTTCTTGTATATTCTTCTGTGTAATTTTGTCACCTCTTCTTAATCTCTTCTGCCTCTGTTAGGTCCCTGCCATTTTGGTCCTTTATCATTCCCATCTTTGCATGAAACGTTCCCTTCATATCTCCAATTTTCTTGAAGATATCCCTGGTCCTCCCTATTCTATTGTTTTCTTCTATTTCTTTGCACTGTTCATTTAAGAAGGCATTCTTATCTCTTCTAGCTATTTTTTGGAATTCTGCATTCAATTGGGTGTATCTTTCTCTTTCTTCCTTGCCTTTCGCTTTCCTTTTTTACTCAGCTATTTGCAAAATTTCCTCAGACAGCCATTTTGCTTTCTTGCATTTCTTTTTCTTTGGGATGGTTTTAGTTGCTACCTCTTGTCCATAAGCATGAGCAATAAATCAGTTCAATTGGAACTACACATGTGGGCCTGGTATTTCATGCTTTTTGGCTTAAATACTAAAACAAAGAAAGATTCCATTTTTATGGGATAAATTGGAAGGCATGATTTTTACTTTTAAACAGCAGAGATTCAGAATTGAAGGATATGCAAATAGAACTTTGAAAGCTAAAAATGTGGTTATAAGATACAAACTGAACAATAGAAACATATGTGGTTGAAAGGCTTGAAATTTACATTATGTTATAACCTTAAAGTGTTCAGTAATTTGAGTATAATTGTGTACTGTTGATATATATGAAACCAGAGAAACTATCTAAAATGTATAAAATTAGTTAAAACATTCTATTGGTTTAAGAAAAACAATACTTTTTAATATCCCTAGAGTAAGAGATAATTATACAATCATACTTGCTACATAGAAATTGAAAGCTTCTATTTTTTTTTAGCTTTTCTTTTTTTACCATTGTTCTTTCCCCCTTCTTTTTTCCTTTTCTATCTTTACTTTGTATTAATTCTTGTTGGTTTTTATCTTCTTTTTAAAACTTAATAAAATTTACATGAAAAAAGAAGAAATAAACAAATAACTCTGATTGCTGCCATGAACATCCACAAACTTCAAAGGACAACATTAATAGTCAATTAGCTTGATCTAAATCTTGACATGTTTCCAAGAGAGGAAAAAGTTTCCACACCAGCCCAGTGTTTCTCCTTGGCCATCTGTACATCTGGACAGCAAAGAACCTGCAAGAAACGTCCATCCTAGATAGGGAAGGATTGTAGTGGGAAAGGTGGTCAGGGGCCACTATAAAATTGCTTTTCACAATTTGCTAATGAGGAGATTACAATGGATCACAGCCTGAACATCATTAATCAGAACAGAAGCTTCTAAGACATCTTGTCTCTCTCCTCTATTTTGCTCTTTCATTTTCAATAGGTATTTCATCTTCTTCGGTGCTGTTAGATGTTGAACTCCTTCTGTCTTCCCTCCTCCACATCCTCAATTCCTAGCAAGACTTTCTTTTTCCAGGTGTAAGGTCCTTCTAACTAACTTGCTTTCTAACTCTTTAATTAAAATCCGCATTTGTTGGTTTGTTGATGGTGTGCATTATCCAGATGCTGTCACCAACCTACCTTTCCAGCATAATTTATTTCATAGCAACAGCTCATTTAGGTAAAAATATATACAAAGTTGGGTTTTGTTTTTTGGCCACCCTTTTAAGTGCCAATGCCACATTCCAGGAGTTTGAGACAGTTGGTAAGGAATATGTAGGTGGCTGTTATGGGCAACCCACTGGATGTGCCCAAAACTGTTGAACATCTTCTCTGTGGAAATTTTTCCAATTCATTCTGTGTCCAGTGCAGGGAGTAAAAACAGGTTTCATTTTTCCAGAGAGTTAGCAGGTCCTTGATTTGTGGAAATGTTCTGCTAAGACATTAAGAGCATACTTTTCTTTTGTTACAGCCTTTTATTTGTGTTAATATGTGGTTTTAATATATTTTTTTTACAAAATGTGAGCTTCCTGACATATTATATTATTGCAAATGGCAAGAAAATATTGAAAAAACAACAACAGCATACATGATTGTGCAATGTGAATAACAGCTTTTAAAGTTCTCTCTATCTAGCTTAGTTTAAGGTGGTACATACCCACATTTATATATAAGGCACAGCATCTCACATTTGAAAAATTATAAAAGTTCCATTTCTGAAGTTAGACAACGTCATGCCACTCCAATAGGCTCACTTGAAAAACAAGGACTAGGTAGATCATAGGTTTTCAGAGTGAGAACATGTACATTCAACCTAGACTCAGTTTGAATTGCTGATCTAAATAAGGTGTGATTTCGTTTCAGTTTGTGTTTTCAGATTTGAGGACAAACCAATTCCCTTTGGAAGTGGTTCATAGTCTGATTAAGAACAAAAATATTTACCCATAGTCTATGAGAAAGCACCCAAAACTATAACTACTTCATTTTTTGCAGGAATGGTGCACTCTTCAGAAGATATTAGCCTTCCAGCTGGAATTCTTCAAGGGTTCCACTCATACATTACAAAAAAAATGTGAATTTTTTTATCTCTTACCTCTTTCAAGGCAGTGGCAGCAGAAATGTGAAAAGACAGCTCAATAGTTTCCAAAGTGATCTACATTGCACTCATTAAATCAATGCAGAACCCAAAATTAAAAGATTGAAAAACCTTCAAAAGTACATTCTTACTGTGATTTTAGGTGTGATATGACTGATAAATACCTCACAGATCACTCAATTTTATGGGATTCCAGGACAGTTGTCAAGTTGGGCCTCCTCTTCACTTCCTTCAGTTGGTGGCTGTGGAGCTGCAGTGGAAAATTTACTCCTCTTTTAGACAACAGTCAGTTGTTTCTGGGATGTGACTTGCTGGCAAAACTGTAGTTAGAATAGGTAGTAGAAGCATGGTGCAATGAGATACAATGCCATGGAAATAGGCAAGGAATTGAGAAAGTGAAATTTGTAACTTTGCCACATCTACTTACAAAAAGTAGATCTTGACAGACTTGAACATTGGGCGCTATCTAACAAAATGAAATTCAATGGTGAAAAAAGTAAGGTTCTACATTTAGGCAAGAAAAACAAAATGCACAGGTACAGTATATGTGGTACCTTGCTCAACAGTAGTAACTGTGAGAGGGATCTTGGAGTCCTAGTGGACAACCATTTAAATATGAGCCAGCAGTGTGCAGCAGCTGCCAAAAAACCCAACAGAGTTCTAGGCTGCATAAACAGAGGGATAGAATCAAGATCACGTGAAGTGTTAATACCACTTTATAATGCCTTGGTAAGGCCACGGGCTATTGTTTACTGCTTGACTGTTGGTCTAGTTTTAATCTTTGTGTTAATCTCATCTTATCTGGGTGTTGATTGCTGGCAAAAAGGTACTGTTTTTGATTGTCCCAAGAAGAATGGTTGCAGGAATTGGGTTTGTCTAGTTTAATGAAAAGAAGGACTAGGGGTGACATGATAGCAGTCTTCCAATACTTGAGGGGCTGCCACAGAGAGGAGGGGGTCAAATTATTCTCCAAAGCACCTGAAGGCAGGAGAAGAAGCCATGGGTGGAAACTGATCAAGGAGAGAAGCAACTTAGAACTAAGGAGAAATTTCCTGACAGAACAATTAATCAGTGGAACAACTTGCCTCCAGAAGTTGTGAATGCTCCAACACTGGAAGTTTTTAAGAAGATTTTGGATAACCATTTGTCTGAAGTGGTGTAGGGTTTCCTGCCTGGACAGGGGGCTGGACTAGAAGACCTCCAAGGTCCCTTCCAACTCTGTTATTCTATTCTATTCTAAAATCAATAAATGGCAGGGCTAAAAACTGTAATTAGTAGAGAGTTGAATGAGGTACTAGAACACATGTGAAAGTCAAATGGCTCTACGCCTTCTCCAGATATGGAAGTGGAATTTCAGTATTGTATATGGTCTGTAACAACCTCAGTAGTAGACATCAATCTATCAGATCAGTGAAGCACTTCCTGAGAAGGCGAAGCACTTTGCAGCTATCTAATTCAATTTGATGCATAAACAAATCTGCTTAACTGGTTTGTTAAAAGCTTTCTTAAATCAAAATATCTCTTTGAAGTTTTGAAGAACCCCAATATTTAGTTGTTTGTTAAATTTCTCTCTTTTCCAATTTCCTCCCACAACCAACCAAGTAGGTTTGCTGAAGCACAGTGAATGATCTGGAGAACTGTTTTAAGTTTTCATTGCTCAAGTATTTTTGATCTATATTTATTATTCATTTGTTTGTTTATCAAATTTATTTGCCGCCCATCTTGACGTTCAGGCAACTAAAGCCTAGCACGTCAACCACTATACAAGATATGCAGGAGAAATAGAAGTAATCATTGTGTTAACAGAAGCCTGGGAAAGAGCTACATCACAACACTATTTAAGGAACTGGAACTATTTATTAGAGCCCTATTTGTGATTGTCCATTGAACTATTAGGCAATTGTATAGGCTTTTTGTATCGTATTCATGACAAATCTGAGGTGCCTGATAAGTTAGAGACTTTCAATGTGGCTTCTTATGAGTGTTGCTTCTGCATCTTCAGCCAAATTTATGGCCAGCTCTGATACTACCTGCACTGAGATTTTGAAACCACAAAGACAATGTCTTCCTCAGCGCAATCAAAAGTCAATCAACCCATCAATGCCAGCTACATAGCAGGATGTCAGAACATGATGTCAATGAGGTAACGGTTAAGGCATATATGTAGAGTCAGTCTCATAATTATAATGTAGAAGGATTCTATAAAAGGATCTCAGCATGCATAACTGAAAGGTTATGGCTTCTCAATTTCCAAGTACTACAGTACGGAAAAAAGCATCTCTCTGTGTATAAATACAGTTTGCTTGTCTGTTTCTGTGCCTGTAGATTTCTCTAATATGGAGAAAGGGAGAGGATAAAGTGAACACTGTGTCAGAATACACATACGTCCAGATCACTCGATCCATTAAGAACCACTCTATGTCAAACTGATGCAAGATTAATTGTTCACAAAGAACTAGAAATCATTTTGATTGTTTAATATATGTTAAATATTCAGTCAGATATATAATGTGCTCTTACAATTTTTGTTGTTGCTGTTGTTCATTCGCTAAGTTGTGTCTGGCTTTTCATGACCCCATGAACCCCAACATCCCAGGCCCCTGCCTCCACTGTCTGCCATAGTCTGCCCAAATTCATCCCCACTGCATCAGTGACACTATCTACCCATTTTATCCTCTGCCATCCCCTTCTCCTTTTGTCTTCAATCTTTCCCAACATCAGGGTCTTCTCTATTCTTATTTGGTGGCCAAAGTATTTGAGCTTCAGCTTCTATATCTATCCTTCCAAAGAACAGTCAGGGTTGATTTCCTTTGGGAGATCTTACAGTACATAGGAATAAGTCAATGTGGGCTAGCTGCCCTTAAGAAGAAAAATCCAAGCATCAATGGAATAGGAACAAAAGCACCTCTTGCACAGTGTCCAGCTAAGCAGATTTCCTGTTTCTGCCAAATGCTTTATATGTGGAAGTGTCACACATTCTATGGTGATTGTGACAATGACATAGTACAGAATGAAAGCCAAGATTAAAAAAAAATGCAATTATTTCCCAAGGTGTAAAAGAATGAGAGAGAAAGAATAACTCTCTGGGTGAACTCTTGAAAGAATCTGCCATTCATTACAGAATTATTCAAAGAGATTAGCCCATCATATTGCAAGCTCAGGGCTAACAGACAGAGGAAGAAGGCAGGCATGGAATTTTGAACCAGGAAAGAGACAGACAGACAGAGAGAGACAGAGATATATATAAAGAGATGCCAAAACTAACTACATGGTTTTCAAATATGGTATAATAGAAGCAGGATGTGTCATATCAGTACCCCTCTTATACCTTAAGGGAAAAGCTATGAGTGGGAGGGAGGTTGAAAAAAGTTACACTAAAAGGCGTTCATTTGGACTGGCTGTTCAAGTTAAAGCTAAAAAAAATATTTCTACATTTGGAAGTACAAAATAGGTGGGCAAAGAAAAAGGGTTTCTTTAATTCAAAATGGACAATCCATTGCCACAGGGCTGTATGTTTCTGTTAAGCTCTTTTTCCTCTGGTGGCTGAAATACTTTTTAATTAAAATGGATGCCTGAAATGTTATTTCTTCATTTGTGAGGTGGAGAATACACAAGAATTAAAGAACTTGAAAATAACTGAAGTTAAAATAAAAAGTCAAAAGTCTACCCTCCCCACCACCTCAGAAATAAAAGAAAATCATAACCATGTCCCTTTTTCATTGTTATTTGATTTCCTGCAATCCCCCCAAATTTAAGTGCTGTCCTAAGAATCAAAAGCTCACTCCTCTGTGGTGCTCTTTTCCCACTGAAAAGCCTTCATGGGGTGCAGAAAAAAGATTAATCTCATCCTGTGTAGTTTTCCCCCAATTCTTAATTCCTCTTCTCTTCATCGTTAATAAAGAGGAAAGTGTATGTTATCCCTCTCTCTTCCCACTCTCTACCCCCAAAAAGTCTCATTGGCTTCTAGTAATACATTAAGCAAAAACAAAACAAAATAAAAGTGGAGTACATTATTTCATTACTGCATTTCTTTCCCCAATAAGTTCAGTTGTCATCTCATTGCATACATCCTTGAAGCTCACAACTCCTTCTCTTTGTTTTTCTTTTAATGAGTTTTTATAGTTTCTTTCTTCTATCAATTTGCATATTTAGGACACTTCATCACAGGTGTAACTTGATCAACTCAGCGCTGTCTTTAACTGCCAGGCCAATGGCTCTGTTGCTTTACTCTGTCCTCTTACAGAGCTGGTTAGTGTTTCTTCCAGCTGACTAATGGGGGAAATGCCAGGAATGACCATCAACCAGCCCTTTGCCATGCTTTACACGATGAGGAATAAACGAGTGGACAACAACCGAGCCATTCCGCTGAATGACTATGCAGTAGGGTGACCAAAACCCTTATGTGATAACAAATTGTACTCAAAAGCATAAGTTTTCTTGAACTATATCTCACCTCATCAGCTTTATGGAATGGCTAAACTGATGTAGGATTTAAAGAGGGATGAATTGTTGCAGGAAGGAAGGGGAAGACAGCTTAATTATGCAAATATGAGTTACATATGACAGATTACTAAAACCGTATCAATTAAGCATTGTAATGTGTTACGAGTCTATTGTGTTTGTGGTGACCTTTAGAGATAGGCTGAAAGCTTTTGATGTACAGTGATATTCTCTCACACTCAATCTTGTTTTGAGGCTCTTTCTTCCAAAATGATTACTTTGAAATCAGCAATAGAGTGTCCTGGGAGGTTGAAATCCTTTAATATTATTTTGTCCTTGTTTTGAGCACAGCTATCAAACTTGTGTCCATTAATTCTTTTACACAAAATCTGTCTTGTTTGTCCTACGTAAAATCCAGAGGGGCATTGCCAGCAGATGGTGAAATATATCTTAGAGAAAGTGCATGGAAAGGCACCTCTAAACTTGTATACTTATTGAGGTCCATGATGGTAATGTTGGCATAAATGTAGGGGCAAAGTAGACACTTGAGTTTGTTGCAGGGTTTTTGTTCCCATGTTAGCCTCACCATCCTTTTTCCTGTTGCTTGGGAGAATCTGCCACAAATGTGAGGTTATTTGTATGCAACTATGGGCCTGCCTTCTTCTGTCTCCAGGTACTGCCACATCCAGAATCTAGACTTTTTTGTTTACTGACAATTGTTAAGTCTGGAGTATTATGTGGCAGGTGCTTGAGTGTATGAATTCTAAAGTTCCAGAGCACTTTAGCTTCTTCATTTTCTATTACTTTGTCTATTTTGTGATAGACTCCTTTTTGGACCTTTCATTGTCAGTTAGGTTTTAGGGATGTTAACCAAACTTCAATTTCATCTTCTTGCAACATGTTGTTAAAATGCTTGGCAATGAGTGGGTGTAGATCAGTCAGATGTTTCAACCAAGAAGCATATAGTTCAATCTTCGCCTGGTGCTGATCGATTATTGATCTTCCTTGCCTTTTTCTTCACCATTTCTGCTGTTATTGCAGGTTCTTTCACTTCAGCTTCTTATTTATGTTTCTAAAACCTCCTTTGTCCAAACCACATTCTTGTTGTATTTCTTTGGGTTGTCCCATAGCTTCACTCAGAACGGCACCGTTTATTTTTGGTCAGGTATTTACTTTGCAGTCTCTCCATTGATGGATTGGTAGAAACATTTCGGTTCAACTGAAATTGAACATTCTGTTTATGGTGTGCAACTTGATCTTCATATCTGATTATCTTTTTGGCTTTAGTTGCTTTATTGTTTCCAAGTGCTTCCTAATCTTTGTTTCTAGATGATATTTCGTTATCAGGTATTTTTGATCTTCTTGTTCTTCAGCTTCTTTCCTTTCATTCATTCTAGCTTTTGGCATCTAATCTTAGCATCATGATCTTATTGTCCAACCTGATCTCCCATTTTGGTGATGCACTGTTTTGCTTTTCTTATTTGTTGATTTTAAATCCAAAGTATTCAGTTATAACTGCAGCCATGCTATACATTAGTTGGTTTGTTTCTTGAAATGAGGTGGTGACTCCCCCTAGTTTGCCTCTATAATCAGAGCTATTTTGGCAAGGTTTTGATTTTTATTTTGTCCTGGATAGACATTTCCAGTTCTTCCAGTTCTGCCTGCATGAATTTCATATTATAAACTGAAGTAGAAGTGCTAGCCTCTGTTAAGTTATTTCTGATTCTGGATGTCGTTCTTTCCAGCATTGGTGCATTCTTTTCAGATATTCCTTTCTTGTTGGATTTGATTTATTGTTTCTGAAATATAAATCTGTTGCATAAATGCTAGAATGCAACATCTAATTTAAAACTGTCTATTCTACTTCTCTAATGGTATGTTTGAATGACCTTGGGAGACAAGAGGAGGAGCTGCAGCTTACACAACTGTCATTCAAAAGGTATCTCTGCCTACAGAAGGGAAGCATTTCTGAAGGGACCCTTTCTAGTTATGGAAAGTAAAAAATAAAGGAATGAGAGATGCTTTTAGATTTGCAAAATTCTGTTAGAATAACCTTATAATAAAAGTAGTGTTTGTATTCATGGCTTTGACTTCTTGTCTGAACTGTCTCAAAAGCTGCCAATTTCCTACCTCATTTTAACAATATCCGCACGTGAGCATAATATGTATATGCTATATGAAGCAGACCAAAACATAACAATAAGCTCTGAATTTCCCTGAGGTATATCAGTTCACAGGAAATGGCTCCAATTTTGCCTTTGGATTGGCATTCTTGGCAGCTCTGTCAAAGTACAAATTATTTTAACAGAACATCAGAAGACATAGGGACTCTCATCTTTGCTAAATACCAGGATACTATAAGCCAGTGATGGTGAACCTTTTTTGGCTCGGGTGCCAAAAGGGTGCGTGCATGCGCGATAGCGTGCACGCGGGTGCCCACATCCATAATGCAATGCCCTACCCCCATGCATGTGCACAACCCCTGCACTGCCCCCCATCGTGCATGCACACAGGGCTCACTGAAGCCGCAAAAAGTGGCCCAACGGGCCAACCGGAAATTTGGAAACAAACTTCCTGTTGGCCCGTTGGGTCATTTTTCGACATCCCCAGGGTTCGGGAAAGCCTCCTGAAGCCTGGGGACATTTCCGAACTTCTGGTTGGGTCGTTGCGCCATTTTTTGCCGTCCCCAGGCTTCAGGAGGCTTTCCTGAAGCCTGGGGAGAGCAAAATGGCCGAAAATCAGCTGGCCAGCGTGCGCATGCACGCTGGAACTGACATAGGGCAACGCCTCGCATGCCCTCAGATATGGCTCCACATGCCAGCTGTGGCAAACGTGCCATAGGTTCGCCATCACTGCTATAAGCAATATGCCAAATATGTATATTTGTATAAAGTGTTTTACACCATATCTCAGTCAGGAAAGTAGGGAAGAAAGTGTGCACAGAACTACATTTTGGAGTAGTGATTTCCTAATTGTATATCCTCTATCACAGTTCTAATTCATTCTTTAATACCGATATTCTCCAAGGTTAACATGGCTATTTCTGACATATTGTTCTATCAGAGTGTTTGCTAAAGGGCTATATAATTATGATTGTTCAGCTCCTGCTTTTGGAAACTGGGAACATGGAACAGGTTTCTTTTAAGGTAGAGATATAATGTGTGATGAATCTTGAAAAACTGAATCATAATCTAGGGTACCACAAAAAGGGGATGCAACAAAATAAGATGAACACACAATATTCTATTTAATTTGATTATGTATCAGTGTGTCAACTTTAAGCAAATAGATCTTCTCCAGGATGAATTCTACTACATTTCCATATCTGTAAATGCAATTTTTGCTCAGGGAACTCAGCAGATTTGGAGCAGACTCTCATTTTTTTTTTCGATGTTTGAATTTATGCCAAGCCACATGCCATGCATTAAATCTAGTTCCAGATGCAAGGAAATATAGTACCTGGACTTCACTGATCCTAAGGATTTCGGGCTAAAAATTAGTCATTATATTTTTTGGAGAAGTACTGATGCCATCCTTTATCTATTTTTATGCAAGTCTGCCAAGACAATGAGTCCTATTAAAAGCAGTGATGTTCTGCAACAACAAAGATTCTTCAGCTGCATACAGTAGATTTTCTTTAATGGACACATTACTTTAAACTAAACCTTCACCATCTGTTAGCCTCCCTAATTATCAATACAAAAACAAAGTCTACTCACAATTACACCAGTAACAAGTAAAGATGCCAGCAATTAAAATGCATGAACATACTCTTGGAAGAGCAGCATATCCATCTGTGATGTTATTCTCACGTTCCAGACACAAATCAGTTCAGGAGGGAGGAAAGCAAAGTGTTGAGAGTGGAGGGGGAATTCTTCATTCCCAAGAGACATAAAACCAACTTGCACATCTTCCTCTAAGACTAAGTAGCTGTCTTTTAATGTAGTTTTGCTGAGACGGGATAAGTTTTTATGAAAATCCTAGCTACGACAATCAATATAACAAGGTTAATGAGAGTACAGCGATACAAGCCCGAGCTGCCAAATGAAGTGAGGTAACAATAATATTAAGATAGTATCAAATGAAAGACAAACCAGTCATTACAACTAATATAGCTGTAGAGAATTTGGGAGCTGGCCTTGAGGCAAATGGTTAAGAACCATTATATGTGCAAAGAGGACTGAAACATTCTTTTAGTCCTAGGAGGCAAGGTAATATTCAGAAGCAACTCAGGAAGGATCCCCCCCTCCCTGACTAACTGGGATATACAGTAACAGGGATAGGATGTAAAGCTACATTAGGCTTGCAAGATTCTGATACTGTAGCCAATTCCAATAAAGTATACCTCTACTTTTCCTATGGAGTCAGTTTCCTGATACGGTTTACTTTGTGGAACTGAAATCCATCTTGTAAGCCATAGACGCAACTTTGAAGCACAAAAACAAACAAGGATCAGTGTCTCTAAAAACAAACTTCTGAGTGATAATCAATTCTGGGAAGCAAAAGGAGATCATTCCCTATAAAAAAAAACTAATCAATTTTTACATTTTGGGATTAAGAGAACTCCCAGGAAATTAAAGGACGATTAAAACAAATTAAAGCCTTTAGAAACTAAAAGGGAAAAGACACTTTCTAAGAAGCTAAACCAGAATGTTGAGATGTTAATAAAGGGTGGGGAGAAACTGTTGAGATGGGAGAGGAGGATGTAGAAAAGCCTTTGCACCTAATTGTAAACATCCCTAAAGCGGGGAGGAAGGAACAAGGTAGCAGGTAAGGAAAGTTTCCTCTCCCACAAAAGAGAGGGGGGAGGG
>QLTV01002140.1:1277732-1318281 GCA_003457575.1 Thermophis baileyi
TATTTGCCAATCAAGAGATGAGAGGTCAGTGTCTATGTTATCATAGTTGGCTTTTTTAAAATTATAATTGGTTATCCTATTATTATGTTGATTTTTATAAGGACGTATATTAAGACAAAAGTCGATCATGCTGTGGTCGCTGTTGGAAAAGGGTTCTTTTATTTGTAGTCCATAAATTGAGTGTAGACTGTTGCAGAAGATGAGATCGAGGCAATTGTTGAGTCTAGTGTTGTTTGTCATAGTTGGCTTTTTTAAAGTTATAATTGGTTATCCTATTATTATGTTGATTTGTATAAGGACGTATATTAAGACAAAAGTCGATCATGCTGTGGTCGCTGTTGGAAAAGGGTTCTTTTATTTGTAGTCCATAAATTGAGTGTAGACTGTTGCAGAAGATGAGATCGAGGCAATTGTTGAGTCTAGTGTTGTTTATTTATTATTTATTTATTTATTTGCTTATTTTAAAGAATAAGACATGCCAAATAGTCATGAAGATATATATGACTTGTGCAGATTTAATATTTGCAAATGAAGTGATCAAGAACCCTCCCCAATACATTTCTTTCTAGGGAGAAGAATCAAGCATGGCATGGGGGTGGAATTAAATACATGAAATATTTACTACTACATTATTCTGTTGAAGTATACTAAATATATATTTTCAGATATCATATAAAATATATGGCATTTTAATAATATTTTTAGAATGGAATTGTTTGTTGGAGATCTGCATTTATTAACAGAAAGCCTCTCCAGAAAACTGTAGCCATTTTTACTCTGAAATACAGTTTCCTTGTTAGATGGATTTGAGCTAGAGATAAGCATACGTACTATTAATGTCTTAGCTTTATAAAAACAAAACTATGAATATAACCTCTGTCAGAGAGAGAGGCAGTGGTGGGATTTAAATTTTTTACTACCGGTTCTGTGGGCATGGCTTGGTGGGCGTGGTGTGGCTTGGTGGGCGTGGCTTGGTGGGTGTGGCAGGGGAAGGATACTGCAAAATCTCCATTCCCTCCCCACTCCAGGGGAAGGTTACTGCAAAATCCCCATTTCCTCCCGATCAGCTGGGACTCGGGAGGCAGAGAATAGATGGGGGCGGGGCCAGTCAGAGGTGGTATTTACGAGTTCTCCGAACTATTCAAAATTTCCGCTACTGGTTCTCCAGAACTGGTCAGAACCTGCTGAAACCAACCTCTGGAGAGAGGACTAAACTGTTAATATCCATTGTTACCTCATCATATGCATCTTTGCTTCTGTTATCTAAAAAGTAAGGACAAACATTTCAAAGTAAACAAAAAAATTGCTTAGTATATTTAGATAATTTTTAATTCAATCCAGAGAAGGGAGGAAAAAGTGAACATAGGAGCTTTTTTCACAGTATACCACCCGATTCCTAAGTTTCCCATTGGAAATACTGAGGAAAAAAGAAAGAAAATTGGAGTAATTTTCACATTTCAGTAATATATAGTAAATACCATTTTCCATTCTCCCACCTTTAAATCTTTAGACCTGCAGAAAGAATTTTTTGCAGGAAAAATATAAGTTTTTTCAGGTTCCTAATTTGTAAAGTACAGCTGCACGCTCTGTGGCCCATCTCTTGCATTCTGAATGAGCTCTTGAAGAATAGCATGTTTTGAGCATTTTGACATGATTATTCCACAGCTCTCTCATAACTGCCAGACATTTTAATTATGGACCTGGAGAGGGAGGCTGAGTAAGGGCAGGATGACCCTTTTTCATTTACTAAGCACCGCTCTGTTTAACTGTTCCCTAAGAGCACTGGCTCCCAAAAGAGCTGCTTACAATATCTATACACATTCAATCAAAACTATTACGGTAACAACTAATTATGGTCCATCATTCCCATGGCTCTTTGCCTTTAATGGTGCATTTTTGCCACTCCAGAATTATGGCAGAATAACGTGGCAAGTACCTAAGAAACATCCTCATCAGTCTCCCATGGATTCATTGCAATCAGGAATTACCTCTAGAATAGCTATACAAGTTTACCACTTTGCAAAGCTTTAAAGCATTTCTGTGATCTCTTATACATATCAAATCCCTCTGTCAGCTTTATTGTAGATCTATTATAGGGTTCACCTAAAGTGCAGGATGAGAGGATATTAGCAAACCATTTAGACTCTAGAATTCACTGTGCAGACCATTACTTATTTTGTGAATAAAGAGGAGCTTAAAAGAACTCGAAAAGAAATGGTACAGAAAAGGGGGAGAACCCTAAACTTATAACTTGAAAAAGTGAAAAGAAGGTGGGTAAAACAAAATTGGTATTTTTTTAACCTTTCTGTACCTTAAGACAAGTAACCAAACCAATTAACAGGGGGATTCAAGCCCACAATAGGGAAGGAAACATTTACGGGACAGATTATTTATATGATGGTGTTTACTAATATGGTTTCTTTCATGAAGGAATAGGTATTTTATAGGTATCAAATGCAGTACTTAAGTAGAATTTATATGATCACATGCCTGTAAGAATCTGAAACTCAAGACAAACCATAGGACATGCCTATCATATATTAAGGAGGCTTCCTGGGCTATGGAATTTTCTATGCCAAGGTAGCTATTTCCAGGAACATTATGTACAATGGTCTCCTAACTTGTCACTACTTCAGATGTATTGGAATTGCAGTACCCCACATTTGTATGGATGAAAACTGAAGCTGTACCCCAAAAACCTCCAAAGGGACTTTGGCTATGGATGACTACACTAGGGGGAAATGTATAAACTCCTTTTTGCCATCTCATTTTAACTTTAAAGGCGATTAGTGTCTTCCATATGCACATATTTGATGTTACTAGGGATACTATAGGGATCGTTGTCATGTTTATCTTGTTTTTCCTATAACATTAAATATTTTGTGACTGGAGTGGTATGGTGGCCTAGAGGTGGAGCTCTCACCTCACGATCAGGAGGCTGTGAGTTCGATCCTAGGTAGAGGCAGATATTTCTCTCTCTGGGCACAGTGGAAATATATCTGCTGAACAAAACTCCGCATTGGTGACAGGAAGGGCATCCAGCCAGTAAACACTCTGCTAGCTCCATTCAGTTGCCCAGACTCCGCCCCGCAAGGGATTATGGGGTCGTTAAAAGATGATGTTGATTAAATATTTTGCGACTCAAATCGCTAACACAACATAATATGAAATAAACACAATCAGCAGTCATCAACATAGCCACCTCACAAGCTCCAAATGATATTCCAACCTTCATGCCCAGGAACACAGGCACATCTTCAGGGCCTTAGAAAAGGCCGGCAGAGTCACAGCCCTTCTATTCTCCAGGTGGAAAATGTTCCAAAGGGCATGCAGGCATACAGAGTTTCCATATAGGGAAGATGAAGCATCTGGTGTTCCAGCTTTTCTAATAAACTCTTTTGAATTACAGTATTTTATTCCCAACACTCACACCATCTTCATAGAATAGCAATAGCACTTAGATTTAGATACCACGCCACAGTGCTTTCTGGGCAATTTACAATGTCAGCATATTGTTCCCAACAATCCAGGTCCTCATTTTAGTGACCTTGAAAGGATGGAAGACTGAGTCAACCTCGAGCCCATCAGGATCAAACTGCATTATAACCACTGCGCCATGAGGGCTCCAAAAGTTTCAGGTTTTACTAAAGTTGAGGTTGATCCTCATATATCCCTATTCTGATGATTAACCTTTACCCAGAATTGCTGGCAAAGGACATTCACAGTGTCAGAAGATAACTAAAAATGAGAACAGGTCTATCTTTATTCATAGGCAGGTGGTCTGTGGAACACTTTTCCTTACAAAGGTCTAATCCTGTGTCATAATCAACATTCTGTAGATTGTAGCAACTGAAGGACCTTTGTTATATTATCTTAGTGATTCTGTTCTGTTGTAAGAAAATGGGAATAAATTACAAGTATGGAGCAGGAGGGGAAAGGTAGGATGAGTGCCGTTCATCTGTTTACATGGACTTGACCTCATTGTGTAAATAGTTCTCACTGAGCAAGCTGCCCATTTATCATAATCTTATTGAGAAAAGACACAGTAAATCAAATAGACAACCTGCCTGCAAACAAATTACACAGAGAGGGGGTGGGGAGAGGGGAGATAAGAAAATTGGAGGGGGAAAAAAGAAAATTGAAAAGCAATGCATCTTGGGAGAAAAAGAAGAAACAAAGAACAGTTTGAAAATTACCACAGAGTACCATAGAAAGTAATTTTAAACCAAAACCTGAACCATTCATAGATGACTCATTAATTTATGTCCAATTCTATACTTAGACTGCACTTGGATTATACTTATATAAAAGACTTTTTTTTTCATTTGCAGGACCAAGACTATACAATATATGCCATCATTACAAGGGAATACATGCACATTCCTATATTAAGTCTGAGTTGTATAGTTTCATTTTTTTCTCTCTCTCCCTCATAACCTCCCACTGTATTGCACTTCTTGTAAAATTAAAAAAAACACTTCAAAAAATAAAATATGGTGTGCATAAAACATTTCTAGAAGCAGAGCAAGTTTAAGAATATTTTGGTCCATTAACAGAGTAATTCTGTTTGGGGCCATTTAAAAAAGTAATCCTATTAAGAACTCAAGGCAGTTTTCAACCAAGATGCCATTTTAAAAGTCTGAATTTGATACATTTGCAGGATGTGTTGACACATCCTGCAAATGATTCAGCAATCACTATGGCTACTTCCAACATTTTGAAACAACTTCATATTCTTAGTATCTTGCAATTGGGACATACACCTTCATATGTCACTTTGGGGTGGTGGCAGGTTGGTAAGGAAGAAAATAGCCAGACCCATGTACCAAAAACAAGAGAGGAAAGAGGCAAGCAATACATCGTGTTCGTCTTCTATGAAAAGTGAAATGAAGAGATATGTTTTTTTACACCAGAACTTGCCAGAATGGGATGGGACACCATATCATAACAAAACCTCTTTCCTCCTGGTCATGCTAAGATTGATTTATTTCCTTCCCTGCCTGTTCTCTGCCCCTGAATACCTCTGCCAGTATTCAGAGGTCAGCGGGAATCAAGACAATCACACTGTCCATTTCCCAAGAGGTTTGGAGAGATGCCCTTAGTTTCACCTATCAGTATCTTCTCTGAATCAGGAAGGTAGCACCTGCCTATTCCTCCATCCATTCTACTCATCCACCAGACAGCTAAGGCCCTGAAAGATAAGCCACTGTCCTACATCCCCCGCTCAAGATTCACAGTCCTCATTTCCAGTTTCCTGTTGCTTTGAAGCATCAGCGGCAATCAGAGATTAATGCTTTCATCTTGAAATGAAGGACTTTTTAATTTTGTGTGTGTGTGTGTGTGTGTGTGTGTGTGTGTGTGTGTGTGTGTGTGTGTGTGTGTTGTAAAGGAAATTGACACAAGTAACAAGCCTTTAGAAAAAGCTTGGATACCAGCAGATCCCATTGCAAGGGAAACAAGCCATCCTGACTGACAACACCTCTTATGGTCACCATATAGACAATTTTAAGTAGAACTGGGAGACTCAACCACTTTCAGATTATTAGATTTTCATTTTCCAACTGCAACTTTGTTTTGGACCCATTTCCCTTTTACTATGCAAATTTGGCAAAAAGTAATCTTCTTAACACTTTGGGCATATATCATCTCCTAATAAAAAATATTTGTACATTGTTTAACGGAAATGCATACTTTCCTCAACAATCTATGTCTTTTTATACATACATGTATAAACATATTTCAATGTATTCTTCCTTCATACATTCATTTCTGTGTACAATATATTACACACATTTGTGACTTATCAGTTTTATCACATTATTCCAAGTACCAATTATGGTATCCAGGTTAATTTTAGATCATACATATAAATTTGGTAATGTGAGTTGGCTAAATTTGTGTAAAAATATTGATAGAACAAGACTCTTTCCTATCATTGTTTTCAAGTTAGAACTACATTTTGTTTATTTTCATGAATGGACAATCTCCCAGATCTGGAAAATGAAATGATAAGTTATTGTTCTTATACAACTTATATTGCAATAGTTTAGAGAAATATATCCTGAAGCAGTCAATTACTCTTCACTTTAGATATTTATCAGAAATGACTAAAAGATATATTAAGTTCTAAATGGGTATGTGGTTTTTGTATCTGATACACAAAAAGGTAACTCTTTATTAAATTAGGGATAAAATAATAAATTTCATGGAGATAAAATGCTCAAGGGCTGTGGTAGGATAATCTACTCAAAGAAATATAATACATTTATATTTCTCTTAAATCATCCATACATCCATCAACATTTCATCTACAGAAAACATATTCCATTATTTGCTCCAGGAAAAAATAAGATAAGAAACCTAATCAATTATAACTTATATTAAATATTTCAGAGAAAAATTAGGGCAATTTAAAATAATCATGCTTCTTTTCAGTTTGTTTTCTTTCAAGTTAGAAGAATGTTTTCATTCTTCTAACTTGAATCCTACTAAATATAGTATATTTTACTATATTTAACAGTTCCCGGCATTCTGTTCTCTCCTTTCTATCAAAATAATGATGGCCATTTGGCCAGCAATATAAAATTACTTTTTCATACAAGCAGGCTCAAGCAAATTTATTTTATATAAAAACTCAAACTAAAGAGCTAGGAGAACATACAGTATCCCTCCCCCCCACAAAGAACTGATTTATTTGAACCTATCTTCTTATACTATACGCTTTGCATATACTGTTTTGAAAATCTGGGGCTTGTTTTTTTTACAGTGCAGCTGTGGATCCATTAAGAGTATTCTTATTCTTTTGAAGACAACAGTGCACTTTTAATCTATAAAGTACTTTAATATTTTCAATTTATTTAGCTGGCCTTCTTGGAAGGCTCCACCTGGAGCACTATGAACCCATCCACATCCAGAGTGATCACTCTATCCTTTGTATCATATTAGCTCTTTTCCATTTTTTCACATCACTTCTGTGGTAGCAAAGAAAAGACCATTAAGGAGCACAGCAATGTCAAAACATTTATCCAGAGTTTCTTGACATTTCACAGTTTACTTATCAATTCAGAATGATTCATTTTCTTCCACAATTTTCTCTAGTAAAGCTTCACACTTTTGATACATACAGGTACCATTCCCTGCTCTCTCTCTCTCTCTCTCTCTCTCTCTCTCTCTCTCTCTCTCTCTCTCTCTCTCTCTCTCTCTCTCTCTCTCACACCCACACACCCACACACACACACACAAAGTGCTGGAGTAAAGAATGGAGGTAAAAAGCATTCACTACAATAACATGACTACAATTATCTTGCTTCACTCAAGGCAGGTACCGGTAGGTAGAAAACTGTTATTGAAGCTCTATCTATCTATCTATCTATCTATCTATCTATCTATCTATCTATCTATCTATCTATCTATCTATCTATCTATCTATCTATCTATCTAAATATATGCATATATACATGTGTGTGTGTGTGTGTGTGTGTGTGTGTCTCTGTGTTTGTGTGTGTGTGTGTGTGTGTGTGTAACATACACACACAGGAAATGTATTAAATATATATTAAAATGGCAATTAAAAGAAGTTACATTAAGTAACTAATTAAGTAACACTGCCAAAGGAACAGACAGATAAGAGACAGCATAGCCCAGAACTGGGTGATGGGTGGGGCAAGAGACTCAGAAAAGTTCCTCCCTGACTTTTCTAGCTTTAAAGCTCGATGTACTTTGAAACTTGCAGGATTCTGTCAATGGAGCTTTACAATAAAGTAGAATTAGCTTATCTGGTTGTGATTCCTTATTGCAGCCCCTGGGACTCGGGAGAAGAATCTTTTCTGCCACCACAAACACCCTGTGGGATATCATTCTCTCCAAGGTCAGACTGGGCCTGACCTTGCTGGCCTCCTGGAAAGGCCTGAAGACTTGGGGATCAGGTAGTGAAGATGCATAGCCTATCAAATGGTTATACTGTTCCTGAATTAACTGTGTTCTCCAGTTAAGTGTTTGTATGATTTTTTTTTGTTTCTTTGTATTGTTTATGTTTTAACTTTGTAAGCTGCTTAGGGTCATGTATATCAAAATGGTATCTAAATAAATTGAATAATTTTATTATTTATTTTTATAAGCCACCTAGAGTCACTGAAAGTGAGTGAACACCCATATACATTTTCATAAATAAATAAATATTTTTTAGAAAATGTCAGTTAAAAATGTTCTATCTGCACGAACCAGACAACATTTAGTGAGGCCAATCGATGAGATTACATCAGTTTTTATGTGAGAAAAACCTATGGGCTGAACCATAAGACTCCATTACAACTGAACAACATGTCTTTCACTGCTGATAAACTAAACAGCACTTAGTAAGATTTGCACATCAATCCATTCACCATTACATAGAAACTATTTTGAAAAACAGAAAGAAATTGATGTCCCTATTTATTCATAACTTGTTTTATATGTAAGTCTATAAATTAAGAATTATCTCATTATCTACAATAGATGGTAGCATAAAATGTTCAGCTCTCATTTTTGTATGGGAAGCAAGGAGAGAGAGAAACATGGCAACCCTATATAGATTTTTAAGAACTTGCCAACCAAGTGTGATTTCTATCCCCCTCCCTCAAAATTCAAAATTATACTGCAGTTGTGGAGGTAGGTAGCAGGAGGACACTTTCCAAAGTCCTCTAATCAAAGCTTGCAAAATGATCGGCTCTGGATTCTGAATCACAATTTTACTGCAATAATTGTCTGTGGGACAAGCTTCATGTGTACTATACGTTCCTATCTTTTACAGGGAAACTTATCAAAAATATGGGAGATCTTGTAACACCCCTGCTAAAAACAACAATAAAGTAGAGAAAGGCTTTGGATCAATGTCACAAGGTGGGAATTGTTTTTATCTCCACCTCCATACAACCCCCTCACAACGGTTCCCTGATACTGTCTCCTTGAATAACTAGCAACATATGAGAAGAAAAGATGCTAGCATTCATACAGGCCAAAAAAATTGAGTTTGTATGGCTAGAGAGGAGAATAATACCAATAAAAGTAGACTCAGAGGAGAGACAAACAAATGGGAAAAAGGCAAATACTAGTTCTGCTGTTATTTCACAAGAGTTGGGATACCTCAATGGTGCTATTTTTCTTCAAAAGGCAACTGGATTGTTTTTTCCTTGAGGAGGAAGAAGAAAACATTTCGCCTCTCATCTGAGAAGCTTCATCAGTTCTGATGCTGGAAGAATGGAAGGATAGGTACTGACAGTTGAGACTGGATCCTGTGAGACAACTATAGCCTGGATGACTGAGAATCTCCACAAAGAGTTGGGATAGTTGTGTGCATCTTTCTCCATGTGTCTGTCTTCAAGTCTCTATCAGCAAAGGAAGATAGGAAAATATTTATATCTTTATCTATGTCATTTATATCTCCACTGATCTAAATCAGCACAGGTTTCTTCACTTTTCCCATGGAGGATTTTTCTTCTTTTAAAAGCTTCTTTTAAGCACCATGGCAAACAACTGAAGGAGGTTTCTGTGGGGCATCTGCAACCAACAATTGTACTTCAAGAAACTCTGCAGGGATGATGGGGCTGGAGGAGCAAAATAAGATTGCTCTCTGAAACAATGCAGGGTTCCTTGTTTTCTTTATCCAAGTTACTTTATTTTTCTCTGCAAAATCCTGCTCCTCAAAATTCTGAAGGGCAATCAAGTCCATAGAGAAAAGCAATAACTAAAATGCACCAATGCCCAGAACAAACAGAGGAAAAGAAGAATAAATTGTATGCTCATTCATTTGTAGAAAAGGCAAAAATAAAGGTAAGGATCGATCAATAGCTGGAGTTCATAGTGGAGGAGAATGAAAGGGAACTTCATGTACTGTAACGCTGCATGGGCTGACATGGAAGGTCTGATGGATTAGATCGGAGGAGAAGGAAGAGATGGTGATGACAGTGTTAGAGGTCAGATTAATCCATTATAGCAGGGGTGTCAAACTCGATTTCATTGAGAGTCACATCAGGGTTGTGTTTGACCTTGGGGGCTGGGTGGGTGTGGCCAGAGTGGGAGTAGCCAGCTCAACATCACTCATGTTGGGGGCGCCTGTGGGGGCCCAAGCACTCTGCCAACGGAACCGGAGCTCGGGAGGCTGCGATGGCCTCCTGCAACCCTCTGGTAGTGAAACCAGAGCTCGGGAGGGCTGTGTGCGGCCCTCCTGAGCTCCGTTTTCGCTGGCAGAGGGTTGCAGGAGGCCGTCGCAGCCTCCCGAGCTCTGGTTTCGCTGGCAGAAGCACCATAGGCTGGTCCTTCGCTGTTTCCAGGGCGGCCCCATGGACCAGATCTAAGCAACCTGACACCTCTGAACTGTAGCATAAAGGCCTCTTCACTGAAAGTTATGACCATAATCTACTACACTGCTCCAATGTAAGTTTGTAGATTTTTATTTGATTTGATTTGATTTTTGCTTCTCTATCAAGGGCTCAGCAAGAGTGACTGGCCCAAAGTCACCCAGCCAGCTTCTGTGCCTAACGGAGGATTAGAATCTCTGTCTCCCCACTCCAAAACTGTATCTAATGTATTACGCTGAGTCCCTAGATCTACAGAGTCAGAATTAAAATTATCTTTAAAAGATAAAAATAGTGCTTTAACACAAATGCTCGTATTTGCATTATTATATTTTAATACAAATACCGATTAGAAGAACCTCAAAGGTCTCAGAAGCGACATTCCCCTTCTCTTTCATATGCAAGTTGAAATACTGATTTTAAGATAATAGTACAACGAACAAGAGCTCCCCTTCAATAATCACCAGAGTACAAAATATCAAACCGAGAAAAATAATCACAACAAAATACTTTATGCAATGTGTCTAACATCGGATATAAACATATCCTGCATCATGTAGAGTTCACTAAATATTATAGTAACAAATCTTCTTTATGTTGAAAAAAATTGTAAATCTCAAATATATTATGTCCAATAAATCTAGAACACAACAGTGCACTTTTTTCCAACATGGCTAAGTGTTATATCTTGATTGTGGTTATGGGTGCTTATGAATTATCCAGCTGTACATTTTATTCAAATCTGAATGTATTCAAATTTCATTTACTGATTAATTAACCAAGTAAAACACATTGGAAAAAACAATATCTTTTTACAGTACACTGTAGTACAAAGTGTCAATAAATATTTCATCCATCAAAAAACATCCATTCGTTAAATAAAAAATGCATTAAAAGCATGAATGAAATGTTGAGATGAAAGAGGAAAGCAACACAAGGGCAGCTCCAAAGTCAACAATAAACCAAAAGTTTTAGCACAGGATTGAAATTGCATATGGTTTCAACATTATCGGGGGTGGGGGAGATCCTATTATTTCTACTTTAATGAATTAGTATCCCATCTTTATTATTATTTACAAATAACTCAAGGTGGCAAACATATCCAACTCACCTTCTTTCTGCTATTTTTCCCTACAACAGCAATCCTGTTAGGTGGGTTGGACTGAGAAAGAATGACTGGCCCAAAGTCACCCAACTGGCTTTCATGGCTAAGGCAGGACTTCAACTCACAGTCTCCTGTTTTCTAGCCTGATGCCTTAACCACTAGACCAAACTGGCTCTCATTAGAGCAATAGCAATAGCACTTAGACTTATATACCGCTTTACAGTGCTTTACAGCCCTCTCTAAGCGGTTCACAGAGTCAGCATATTGCCCCCAACAATCTGGGTCCTCATTTTACCCACCTCGGAAGGGTGGAAGGCTGAGTCAACCTTGAGCCGGTGAGATTTGAACTGCTGAACTGCAGCTAGCAGTCAGCTGAAGTAGCCTGCAGTACTGCACTCTAACCACTGCGCCACCTCGGCTCTAGGAGCTTATCAGCTCTCTCAAAATTGGTGAGCGTCTCAAACTTCTAATTTCTCTACCATGTGGAATGAGTGCCAAAGGAGGCAGGAAACATGAGAAACAAAGAGAAATAAATCTGTCCCGATAGCTTGTTGATTGCATGCCAGCCAGCTCTGTCATTTGTTATATAACAAAACAACAAGCTAACGCAAAAAGATCTTGATCCTTATGGAAGCTTCGCATCTATCAGAATATGTCTCTGGATTACTTTTTTATGTCCCAAATGATATCATACATGCCTTTTTCCCTTTCTAATTTCTCTATTCTACTCATTAGGACCTTCTCCAAAATAAGTGTGCGTAGGATTGAATCCCTGCAGTGAAATTCAGCACAAAGAATATGAAAAACTGTTCTGTTATGCTGCCATAGCTTCAGGCACGACCTAGAGTCCTATGTTGTTGCCAATACAGCCCCATTGGATAATGAACCATGTTATTGCCCATAGTGAAGGGTAAGATGGTGTGCCCTCCTCATTCCACATAGATCAGCTAGTTGGACCAGCAGCTGAATCATTTGTCAAGACTAACAAAACGATTATGTCTGTCACTGCAGCCAAGACAGCAGGCTAGATGAAGGAACCAATGACAGACTGTGTGGCATACACACTTCTGCCTTCTGAGCTGAATAATCAGGAGGTCAACAGAAATAGCTGAGAGGTTGCCATTACTGTTTCTCAGCATCTGCTGCCTGAGGTAACCTGACACATCTAATGATAGGACCTACTTTGTTTAGATGGTTTGGAGTTTGCATCCACAGAATTTTTGACTAGCAGCATGTATTGTTAAAATACTGGTCTGGCTATTGCTGTGGCTAATAAATCAGAATGGTCCCATATCTCTCTCTCTCTCTCTCTCTCTCTCTCTCTCTCTCTCTCTCTCTCTCTCTCTCTCTCTCCTTCTTTTCTCCCTTTCGCCTCCCCTTTCTCCCCCCCTCTCCTTCTCCCCCTCCTTCTCTCCCTCCCTCTCTTTCTCCCTCCCCCCCTCTCCCTCTCTCCCCCTCTCCCTCCCTCTTGCCCTCCTTTTTTTTAACCATGTCACAAACAAAATGATGAATGAACTGCAGACCGAAGTTGTCTGGAATTGTTAGTGGTGCCTGCTGGCAACAGAACATGCATTTGCTGATAAACCACCTGAAGATGGAATACAGTTGACCATTTACTCTATTTAGAATGAAGAAAGTATTATTTCTACATCAACTGGACCAGCTGTGGAATTCTTTGTGGATCAGTCCTTGAGTAAAGAAAATGAACTGCATCCAAAGCAAGCAAACAAACAAACAAAGAACTGCTATGAAGAAAAATATACTTTAGCAGTTGTAAATTAGAAAAATAAAAAGAATTTGAAACAATAAATTTAAAAAACTCACAGTATTTGATTTGGAGAAAAAGTACCAAGATGGTCTTCCAATCTGAAATCAAGGTTGAACTCAAATCAGGCCAACAAACAGATGCTCCTTGAATAAAGTGTCATGAATTTACTGGTTGTAGACAGGTACACAAACATCCTTTCAGAATATATTAGTCTTCAAAATGAAACTAAGTCAACTAGAGTCAGCTACCAATCCCCACTCATATCTGCCATTCTAAATTTCCTGCAATGCCCCAACATACTTCCCTACACATACAATATGATCCATCTCTTCAGCACTGCCTCTACCCTCCTCTCATACCTGGGGGCCAATGATGTAGCAACAAGTTTGGTAACCTTTTAGTGGTGATGGAGAGAGGAATATAACATTGTTTGGGTGCTGCAGTGGATAAGTTGGTGATGAAAAGTTGGTGAACCAGTATTTTATTGGATGGGTTTGGGGAGTTTGGTTGTTAAGTCCCAATTTAAGAATTGTATTAAATCTATTTTAAGGCTTATGTTAAGGATGAGGATGGGAGAATAAGAATCACTCTAAAGTGGAAAATTGGTTAAAACAATTTGAATTTTGGTGGGATTCAGGATAGGATGGATTAGCCTCCACATCTAACTCTCCCACTCAATGTCTCTGATAGGCCCCGAGACCTGCCCAATGCGAATGCTTCTTAGCTTATTTATATATCTTACAATGTATATATTTTGTCCTTACCATTTCTTTTTTCTGTTCTCGTAGTACTAATGTCAAATACACCTTATGTTTTCTTTCCCAGTGGTTTAAATAAGGCTGACTCCAGGTATGAGAGGAGGGTAGAGGTAGTGCTGAAGAGATGGATCATATTGTATGTGTAGGGAAGTATCATGTTGGGGCACCACAGGAAATTTAGAATGGAGATACTAATATCCTGGTCACTGAAAAATGGGAGATCAGCAGAGGTCCTTTAGAGCACTTAAGAAGGTATTCAACCACAAGTAAATAAAAAGATTTCATAAAATTATGAGTTATGGGTAAGAGTAAGAGAGATGGTACCTGGATATGGTCCAGAATACAGCCTGGTTCCAATTAAGGACACACCAGGAAATAATGAAGAAATAGCAACCATTATAGCAGTGTTGCTCAACCTCACCAGTATGTACATTCTGGGTTTTGAAGTTCACATATCTTAAAGTTGCTGATGCTGAGAAACACTGCATTATAGTAACAAAGGTCTTAGCTTTGCTGTATTAGGTGTTAAAATTAAATTTGGCCCAGTCCACACTGGTGCTCCCTTTGTATGAATATGAGTTTAAAGTAGCAATAATTTTTGAAACAAAAATTAGGCAAATGAAGGCAATAGAAAAGGTCATGTGTTTAAGCTGTAACTATAGCTCAAGGTATTGCAGGGCCCATGTATTTTTATAGCTCTGTTTCCTATCTGCAAATGAAGATGGTTTCAAACCATAATTCAGAGGTCTTCAAACTTGGCAACTTTAAGACTTGTGGACTTCAACTCCCAGAATTCTCCAGCCAGCATAGCTGGCTGGAGAATTCTGGGAGTTGAAGTCCACAAGTCTTAAAGTTGCCAAGTTTGGGGACTCCTGACATAATTCTTTCACATTTAATGGATTTTTTTTTCTGAAAAGACATTGGTCTTTTACTGTCCTGCAGTCTCTTGTGGGAAACACGACTCAGAGCAGCTCATTCTTTGTATCATACCCTTGGTCCTTTGGCAGGACTTATTTCACTGGCAAAAGAACAAAAAATCCTTCCACTTGGAGTAGTTAAGGATCTCTCCCCCCCCCCATCCAACTGGAACAGGATAGGTCAGTTGTTCGTATCTGTTCCATGGCAAAGCAGCACAAGAGTAGGGGAATATGCTTTTGAAAAATGCTGAGAGTTCCATCCCAGTTGTGTGGGGTTTTTTGGGGGGGGGGAAGCTGATTAGAGCCGAGTCTAGTAGCATCTCTCCAAAATTTACAAGGGCCTCTTTCAAGAACATACATTGTAATGAAGTTCTCTCAAATTCAGAAGTTGCATATGCCATGTACCAGTTTGGACTGCGGTTTAAGTTCCCAACCATGATGTTCAAGGAAAGACCATGAGTTCATTATTTTGAGCCAGGATACAATAAGGGGAAATTCCCACTTGTACTTCCATGAACTTCCAACAGAAGGAAAGAATATAAATCTAAATACAAACAAGCACACAAACATCATTGAGAAGTAGTTGTCAGTATACTCTTTCTATGTTGAATATATTTACTAGAGCTCAGATATTATACTTGTATATAATTTATGGAAAGTTTAAAATGGATTTTCTCTAATCAAGTCCCTACACAACCTATTAATTCAGTTTTACTACAGGTCTGTTTCTGCTTTGCCAGCAGGTTGTGGATAAGCAAGCAATATAGTATTGTAGATGAAATGTCAGATAAATGATGCAACTACAAGCCCTATCTATCTGCCTATCTATCTACCTATCTTCTGTAACAAAAGGGATATGAAAGACTAATAATTTATAATTTGACGGCTTGTTTGAAATATCTCAGTTCTATGTGAAGTCACTTTTTTTGCAAGTATTGGACCAAATGTTATAACATCTGTTTCTTCCTCTTTTCTATCTCTTGCACACACAGAACCTAAAGACTGTTTAGTGGGCTAGTTGGGCCCACTAGGAAATGACTAGAAAGACATTTCTGCTTATTTTTAATTGCAGAAGTTAACATATTCTTGATTTACCCAAAATCATGGACAGCAATACTTCTATTGCAAAATTCTCATCTGTGCAGAGGTTTTTTGGGGGGGGGGAATACCCATACCATAAAAATGTAGTTTTGTTATTTCACCCCATGGTCCCAACAATTAAGGTTTTGATTAGAAGTAAAATATTTCTTTTAGCCACCAAAAGTTAATGAATGAAACATTGCCTGTTGGTTTTTCTGCAATCAAGAGATTCCACTTATTCCAACGCTATCAAAAATATAGTTCTCAAAAGTTATTGTTTTTTCTGTTGGGTTCCCTGGTGAGATAAAGATCAAGTCTACCCTTAGTGTAGGACAGTTTTATGCATTGTTTACATCTGTAGGATGATTCATAATATGTGTTGCCAGAAAACAAAGTCAATAACTTCTTCAGTCTTTAAACAGAACATTTAAATTGCAACCAACATCTGCTGCAGTTAAATTGTATTATTGCCTGGCCAGCGAGTTTGCAGTTGAAATAATCCATTTTCTTTCTGTGAGATCATATATATAAAGTATCCAGCAACAAATACTTAAGATAATAAAAGTACAAGCCTAGCTTTCCGGAAAAGGCTCAAACATTGTGAAAGGTAGAAGGAAAGAGAAGAAGAGGATGACCAGCAGCCAAATGGATGAACTCAGCTACAGTGGCAATGGATGCCCTGCTGGAATACCTGAAAGACGAGGTCAAAGACAGTTTATCACGGAAAAAATATATCCATCTGGTTGCTAGAAGTAAAAATACAACTTTGATGGCACATAATCAATCAATCAACCTTTAAGGAAAGAAGGGGACAGCTTCTTTGCAGTTTGTCCTGATGCATGTCAAGCAAACATCCACCACCTGTGTTTTTTCACAAAAGCTCTTTACCATGTTTAACCACTTGTTCAACAAGGTAGACTAAAAAAACCCAAAGATATGAATGCTAATGCTACAACTTTTTTTGTAATATTGTAATATTGCAATAACAGAAACATAAGTCTGAATGTGCTTTATCAAATCAAATTTTGGCTTTTTTATATGACCATCTGTGATGGAATGTTGTCAGGTTTCCAAGAATGGAAAGAGAAGCAAGAGTTTAGATACTTTGTGTGAGAGAAAGAGGATGAAAACAGCTCCTCCCTAATAATTCCCAGAGTATATATTTTATGGTGCAAATAGTCTGCCTGAGTTTGGTAAGATTTCTTTCCATAGATGAGGAACAATAAAGAAACCTGCTTAGAAGAATCATAATGTGTCTTTCTTGGTTTTTGGAGCTTGACACCATCAACTTGGTCGTGGCTCTTTCTCCTGTTCTTCAATGTTATTCTTACTTCCCATTACAAAAAGTTGTACATGAACTGATAAAATAGATCTTATAAAGATCCTAACCCATTTCAGGATCAAAATCAGATTTACGTTTACAATCACCAAATCATATAAGTTTAGAAAATGCCTTTTGATATTCCAGTGTCCACAGAGGTTTTTTCAAAATTATCAATGGAAAAGAAGGGGACAAAGAACTTAACTTCCTCCTGTTAAATTTCTCAATGGATTTTATATCACAAATGTATACTCAGCTTGGAAAGACGAAAGACTATAGGGGGAATTCAAATGAGTTTCACATATCTGTATGTGTTGACTTTTTAAGAACAACAGAAAAGATCAAATGCGGATCACTAAGCATGCCACAACGCACACACACACATAGGCCTGTCTCTATTTCATACCTAGCTTTGGCTTCTCAGCAGCACTTCCTGCTCTTAATTATTGAGGAACTGGTAAGAAAAAGCTGGCAGGACACGAAGTTTGGCACCTTTCCTGCAAAGCACACACCTGCTTCCAGCCTAGATGCTTATGTAAGCCTCAGCTAGAAAAAGACTCCAAAGGAGCAAGCATAGGGGAAACCATCTGCACACTGGGATGGATGCCAGATTACAGCTTTTATTTATGAGAACAGTTTCCATTCTGGTTATGGATGTTAAAACTGCAGGAGGATTCAGCCCTCCTGCCACAAGTTCCTTATTCTGCATAACTGTTTCATACTTTCAGTGATGTTTCCCAGCTCTGAATGCTAAGTACAATTCCAGATTTGTACTGGAACTCTCTCTTACACACACACATGCACACACATACACACATGCAAAAGTACAAACTATAATATGCTGTGTGTAAAACAGACAAATTCCTCCTTGACAAGGACATGATTTTATTGTACTGATTTATTATACTCCTGCGCACACTCACTCATGCCTGGTCATCTCATTTGGATTACTGCAATGTGCCCTTACATGGGGCTACTCTTGAAGAGTATTCAGAAGCTACAGCTGGTGCAAAAGGGAGTGGCACAGACAGTTCTGGGCCCCCCCAGAGTGGCATATATAACATGTTGCATGGGCTGCATTGGTTACCAATTTGCTTCCAAGTCCAATTCAAAATTACCTTTAAAGCCCTTTATGATATGAGTCCTGGATATCTGAGGAGATATCTTGCCCCAATGGAGCTAAAAGGACAAGTATAAAAAATGGAAAGAGGGCACATAACTAAGGCAGAATATCAGCAAATAGCCCAAGCCTGCAAAGGTGAAGTCAGGAAAGCTAAGGCTCAAAATGAACTAAGGCTTGTGACAAAAGTTAAAAAAAAAAAAAGCTTCTTTCAACATGTAAAAAACAAGAAAAAAGTCAAGGAAATGATTGGTCCACTAAGGGGAGAAAATGGCAAGAATGTAACGAACAACAGAGAGAAAGCAGAACTGCTTAACTCGTTTTTTGCATCTGTCTTTACACAAAAGGAAAAACAGTCCAACCTATCAAAAACAGTACCGTAAAAAATAGATTAGGAATACAAGTTAAAATAGGCAAGAAAATATTAACAGAGCACCTGTCCACCCTAGATGAGTTCAAATCACCAGGACCAGATGGATTACACCCCAAGGTTCTGAAGGAACTGGCAGAAATGACCTCAGAACCACTGGACTATACTTTCAAAGATCCTGGAGCACCAGGGAACTACCAGAGGACTGGAAAAGAGATGATATAGTTCCCATCTTCAAAAAAGGGGAAAAAGGGATCCAGAAAACTACAGACCTATCAGCCTGACATCAATACCTGGGAAGATTCTGTAAAAGTTAATCAAGCAATGAATCTGCAAACACCTAAAGGCAAACAAAGTCATAACCAAAAGCCAACATGGGTTTATCAAAAACAGATCATGCCAGACAAATCTTATTGCATTCTTTGACAAAGTGACAAAATTAGTGGACCAGAGAAATACTGTGGATATAATTTATTTGGACTTCAGTAAGGCATTTGATAAAGTAGACCACAACCTACTACTTGATAAACGATAGAAAAAGATGGGTTAGACAGCATTACCACCAGATGGATTAGTAACTAGCTGACCAACCACATTCAACATGTAGTCCTCAATGGAACTGCATCTACATGAAGGGAAGTATACAGTGGGGTACCCCAAGGCTCTATTTTAGGCCCAGTACTCTTCAACATCTTCATCAATGATTTGAATAAGGGGATAGATGGGGAACTCATTAAATTTGCAGACGACACCAAGCTGGGATGAATAGCCAACACTCCAGAAGATAGGCTTAAGATACAGAAGAGCCTTTTCTGCTGTGGCCTCCACCCTATGGAAGATTCTGCCACCAGAGGTGAGAATTGCTCCCACACTTTTGACCTTCCAGAAGGGACTCATACCTGATGTTGCTGGTTGGTTTGGGGCCCCAAAGGGTCGCCACTGCTGGAGGTGATTGATGGGGTGAGAAGATCTCATCCTTGTGCCATCCATCTCCTTCATTCTAGTTTTTTATACAGCTTTTTAATTTTAAATTGATTTATACTTACTTTTTTACTGTTTGTAAGCCACCCAGAGTTGCCATCTCAGTGAGATGGTGGCATATAAATTTAATAAACAAACACATCTTGAAATACCACCTAAAACAGAACCTGAAAAACTGTGAAGACTCCAAAAGACTCAGGAGCAAAATTGTCATTGTCTCCACTGTTCATGTACATATACAATCATATACCACACACTTCCTTTTTAATAAAATCTGTGCCAATGGTTTTCCTCAATTATTTGTTATACCTTGAAAGTAATGGGAATAATAGTAAATGGTAAACAGGAGAATGAGAAGAATGTGAACACACAGAGAGAGAGAAATCATCTTGGGGATTATTTTAATTGGTTTGTTTCACTGTTTAGAATGGAATGGAAACCTAAACCATAGTTTGATAGCTCTGTTTCCTTAGGGCATGGAGCAATTGCATACTTCCAACAATGCTGGCAGCAGAAAACTGTTCCTGACCTTGTATGGACACAAACTGAGTGGCTAAATCTAACCCCCAAACTGTTGTCTCATCAAAAGCTCCTCTGATTATCTTCATTAGGGTGGAGTGACTGAGAGTTCATTTCCTGTATGTATATAAAAGCAGCCTGCAGGTGCCCCCAAATCATAAGATGGATATGAGGAAGGAATGGGAACTCTGCAATAAATCATGTTGTCAGTACATTTCCTCTCCCTCTCTTTCCCAGAACAGAACTCCTTTTCCATCAAACCAATTGCTTGAAAAATGCTAAAATGCTAAATTGTTAAAATGATCTGCAGTGATCTGGCATAGAGTTCAATGTGGTACTGTCAAAGGGTTAATTTTTAAAGGAATGAAGCCATTGGAAAGTCTGGAATAAATTATCAAATTCTACTTAGTAGTACAGGTGTTACGTGTTTAGTTTATAGCTAGTGGCAGGTTCAGATTTCTCTTCATGCCAGCAAGCTTTCTTTCTGCACACAGATTTCCTGTGCTACTCTCAGAAGCCTATTCAACATATTCTATTCTGTTCTGTTGAGCCCATTTACCAAAGCTAATGAACTCTTGGACTTGACCGTCTCTATAATCTATAATCTGTAATAGTGAATTACAGATGGCTTGGAGAGAAGGTTATACTGTAACCAATGTTAATGGGCTAATATCCTGGGGACTAGGATTTCTAGGATTTCTCATTTCTAAATGTACAGGTAGTCCTAGATTACAACCATTCGTTTAGTGACCGTTTGAAGTTACAATGGCACTGAAAAAGGTGACTTATGATCATTTCTCACACTTATAACCACTGCAGCATCCCCATGGTCATGTGATCAAAATTCAGACGCTTAGCGACTGACTCATATTTATAATGGTTTCAGTGTCCCAGGGTCATGTGATCATCTTTTGCGACCTTCTGACAAGCAAATTCAATGGGGAAATCAGATTCACTTAACAACTATGTTACTAACTTAGCAACTGCAGTGATTCAGTTAACAACTGGGGCAAGAAAAGAAACTGGGGCAAAATTCACTTAACAAATGTCTCGTTTAGCAACAGAAATTTTGGGCTCAATTGTGTTTGTAGCAATAGCACTTAGCAATAGCACTTAGACTTATATACCGCTTTACAGTGCTTTACAGCCCTCTCCAAGCGGTTCACAGAGTCAGCATATTGCCCCCAAATATCTGGGTCCTCATTTTACCCACCTCGGAAGGATGGAAGGCTGTGTCAACCTAAGTCGAGGACTTACCTGTACTATGATATACTTGGAAGCACTGTCTTATTCAGCAGTTTCCTAGATATACTGTAACTTTTTTGCTCAGGAATTTTTTATGGTGCACTTTTCTTGATTTTGTTATGGCCATTAAAAATGTAGCCATTTACAGAATAAAACCATATGAACACCTCATGATTAAATGTAAGCCTTATTACCACTGCCACAGCTCTAAAAGGAGGATTAAACTAATGTACTAATAACTAAATTAATAACTCCAGTGTCCCCATTAACATGACTCCCTTGTAAATCTTAAGACTCCCTACTTCATATGGCCTAATTTGGTTGCTAGGCTTGGTCTCAATCTCTCAACCACAAGACATGAATCAACTATATACAAACTTTACTGTAAACCAAAATAAAGGCACATTGGACAATTGACTTCCTCCAATCCGTGGGAGGGTATAGCTTCCTTCTCATACTATCCATGACAGTTTAAAACCTATTCTTTTTTCCTGCTTTCCCCATGTTTCTCTTGATTCTTTTTTCCCCTGGGTTTTCTTAGCCCTGAAGCCAACAACTGTTGACAGAACTGACATCTCTCCCAGAGAACTACTGGATGTCAGCATATTTTTCACAGATAAGAATGTCAGAGGTTTACTATATGTGGCTATATATAATCTATGGGATCAGTGTCACTTAGGCTCTAAATACCTAAATTGTGGGAACAGGAGATATATTTCCGAAAGGCACCTTAATAGGCAGGTAACAGAGTTCTAGGCTAGGTAAGGCGGGCGTCAGATCTGGGACAGTATTTCTGCTCTGAATTCTTGACAAGAAAAGATATCCTTCTCAAGAAATATATAATTCAGTATTTCATACAAGAGAAGAGAGATCAATAAAATAGACTGGAGATGAAGATTAAGAAATTAAGCCAACTCACAGAAACAGTAAAAATTGAAGTAAAGAAGATACTGGTATGATCACAAGCACCCAGGGAGAAACAACAGAGTCATTTAAGAAAATCTAGAATCATAAAATTGGGAGAAATTCTGGAGGTCATCTGGAGTTGCCTATTCAATGCAAGATCAATAATGCCATTACAGCATCCCTAACAGAGAGTCACACAGATAAAGTGTAGCAGAGCCTCACAAAGATAAAATTAAACTGCATACAAGGTTATAAATTGAAAAGTGTAACATTCAGTTATATAAATAAGGAACAATGCAATCAAATGTATTTTAAATTCAGAAACAGAGATCTAGCTGCTTCCAAACCTATAGGCGTTGCTAGATTTATTATCAAGTTGGCATAGCTCATCTGCAGTAGTTTAGACTGCTAGGTTCTTGTATTAGCCACAACAAAATAGTCTATTTGGGATCTTTAAATTTCTGAACTACAAAGATTTTTACATATATTGTAATCTACTACATAGTTATAATCTATAGTTAGAATGATTCAGATGGTAATATTCACACTTTTGAAAGGAAATGTATTCCAAGCATAACATAACGCAGCAAACATAGGACATTGTGTAAGGATTTTCACAAGAGATGGCATTTGTTGTAAGTATTCAACCACACTTGGCAGTAACACACAAAATGTAATCCCAGGATTACATACAGCTTCCTAATTTATAATGTGCTCAAAAGAGGAATTAATAAAATATATGGTGAATTATCCTATTAACTTAGTTAATTTCAATTCAACTCAAAAATTATCTTGGATTTTTCCCTACTTCTTTGTTCTACAGTTTGTACTGCAGACTTTTTCTTCCTCCAGTCACAGAAAGATTGATCACCCTGAAATAAAATGAAATCTAAATGAAAAGTACCAATGCTTAACCTTCTTCAAGTCTTGTTACAGATTTGTTTAGAGGATTGGATCACTTTGTACATACAGTATTAAAGAAGTGAGAATATACTGTATCTAATCTGGAAGACATATACTTTTACTATATATTTTACATTCCTATAAGTGATCATCACAATTTCAAGAGCTATGTCATTCAGCTATCTTCAAATGGAAATGTATATCCTGACCTGTGCTAGTCTTGATATGGAGAGAGAGAGAAAAGGAATATATAGTATATGGTTAATATAAACAAGAAAAACTGTTGATTTTCATAGTACAATATTTGTGAACAACTAGAAATTTAACGAAAGCATGGTCAAAAAGACCTTTCCATATTGAGCTATTTTGTTTTATTTGAATGAACATGATTAAACTTGGATCAGCCACAGTGGGCCCTACTAGGCCTCCAGAATTCAATCACCTTCTCATATATCCTGAATGTTTGAAGGAGATGGGCAGTTCAGAAAAGAGAGAGAGAGAGAGAATAGCAATAGCAATAGCACTTATATACCGCTTCACAGTGCTTTACAGGCCTCTCTCAGCAGTTTACAGAGTCAGCATATTGCCCCCAACAATCTGGGTTCTCATTTTACCCACCTCGGAAGGATGGAAGGCTGAGTCAACCTTGAGCCTGGTGAGATTCGATCTGCCAAACTGCTGGCAGCTGGTGATCAGCAGAAGTAGCCTGCAGTACTGCACTCTAACCACTGCACCACCATGGCTCTTATGTTGTCACCTTTCTCAAGTATGAAGAATCAGATTTTCCATACACTTTTTTCAATTCTTATTCTTTAAAAATGGCTGCTCCCCCTCATGAAGACGACTAGATACAAGCCTGGCTTGATTTCTTGGTAATTTTCTCCTATATTTTTGTCCATTCTTTTTTTACCTTGTTTAATGCATCTCTGGATTGGCCATTATTTTTGTGAACAAGACAGTACTGCTTGCTATAATAGGATTTACTACTCCTTCTATCACAAGGAATACTAGGGTAAAACTATTAAATAAAAAGGAAGTAATTATCTGAGAATTTAGCAGTTGAAATGAGAAGCCAACAGAAGTACAAAACAGAAAATAATCAGGCCTGCTGCCACAACAACAAAATTAATCTACAGAAGAGCAGAACAGACCAAGCCCTCATTCTTGCAATTAAAAAGGAGAAACACTCTGATCCTGCCAGCAAGATTTCTTTCAATTAACCTTATGTGATGTATTTGAATTAAAAAAAGAATCTGTTACTGAAGACACTAGCAAGACTAAGAATAAATATAATATATAAGAAGCATCAATTACATTCCAATTGTAGTCTGTTTTCAGCCTCATTGCATTTGGCAAGCACATCAACATATTTTACTATCAGAAAGTCTTTCACTTTACTGAAAAATTCAAGGAACAGACCAAGCAGGATGTTGTTAGGCTGCAGTCATCCAGTCCTTGCTTGTTAATGGCCTGCATACTGGTTGGTTTAAAACAGGGGTATCAAACTTGCAACGACACACTGTCATCACGTCATGTATTTCAATTTTCCCCTTCGCTAAACTGGGGGTGGGCATGGCCAGAGCGTGACACGGACCGCAAGTTTGACACCCCTGGTTTAAAATGTTCTCAGTGGAAGTTAACAGCTAGAACTCTTGAGCAATTTACTAAGGAGAGAAGAAGGGATGGGTCATGGAAGAGAGAGAAATAGATGCTTGTCAGCTAAATGCTACAGGTGTATAGTGATAATTAATTTTTTTCACCTGTATACTGTAGCTATATTCACATAACACCCTAGACTAAGTGGAGTTGGGAAGATGTAATTCAGTTATGTTGTGAAAACCCAGTCACTGTTGCTTAAAACAGACTATTACATATTGTTTATTCATTTGGGAAGAACATGTTACACGGATCTATCAGTTGTGTTTTAAAGTTCAGCATATTATTTGAAACCTAGTCACTGTGTAACCCTGTGATTGCTCTTGTTTGTGTTTCAATATGGCAATAGTAGGTTCGTTGTTCAATAAGAGTGGCATAACTTGATTCTTCCAGTGTTCTTCTTCCAATTTATTAGTAAAACCAGCATGACAAAATATTTTTCCAAGATAATCCAATGCCCCAGTATATCTTGCTCTCAAGAGACATTTGGGAAAGTGTCATATAAAAAGAAATAGCCACAGCTCCTGCTTCCTTGGGCAAGGACAAGCTGTTATGCCAAGTCATAGCCCACTTTCTGTGAGGGTATTTGTTGCACTCATCTACAAGGTTTAGGAATTTTCACTAAACCTTTAAAGTGGAAGGAGCATACTGGATTTCTGAGAGTACTGAATGCAGGGAACAGGTTATCTTTTTTTCTCCCTTTCTTTCTTAAGGATGTGTTTTAAATTGAACTTTTCTTATTTTTCAGGTAAATGTGCTTAGTTCTTAAAAAGAAATGTTGTCAATTTTAGTATAACTATAGAAAAGTTTCATTTCAACAAAGCAAGAGCAAAGCTTGAACATGCTAGCAACATATTGTCAGGCCCAAAAAGCCTATCCTTTTGCCTGGGAAAAAAGTGTTTAAAATGCAGAAGAGTTTAATCTTACTTTTCCTGCTCATACATAGAAAACCACAAAATCTCAACATTAGTTTATGTCTCTGTTTTCACTAGGCAAACCTTTGCTTTTGTCAGTACATTGCTGGCAGTGTATCCAGCAATCAGGCCATAGCAATTCACACACACATACACATATGCCCTTCGTGGCAAAAATACCTTCTATAACTAAACAGAGCTGGCAAAGGCACACATTTCAGAAAACCGCAAGAGACTTCATTACCGCAACCTCCTTGTTATGAGAAACACGTTCAGATCATTTATTTAGGCTACACATTACCATGACAGATGTGCATGAAACACCAAACCATCCTCTGTATATGGCTTAGCGCCCGTGGACAATTATGCATTTGACCAGCAATTCCCATGGAAATGAGTGGTGCAAACATTTCTTTGTATATTCTATTCATTCCTTTCCTGGAAAGACACCCCAGTTCCTTGTAAGCAATACCTAAAGGAGGGCTGGATGAGCACAATGAGGAGCAGCCGCAAGTTTTATGGTACCTATCTCCGATTCCTGAAGGATTTGGAACTGAAGACTGTAATTTTTGAGGTATTTGCCTATAGTTTTTGTTGTTGTTGTTGTTGTTGTTGTTATTCTCAGGTGATGCATGTCTGATCGGCTCTCTCACTACAAGGGAATGAGATCAGCCTACGTGAAACCTCAATAAAAAATAAAAAAAGTCAGTCACAAAAAGAGACACTGAATTATGCCTGTGTGCAGTCTATCACAAACACCTTTTAAGAGCCTAGAAGTACACCTAGGAAGAGAATACTTAGAAATAGCATGCACACACGCACAAGCAATTAATCTAAGCAAAGTGAAGGAAATGAAATCATTATGTCTGCAGCTATAACATCTTGGAGAACAAATTTCCTGCCAGGATAATAAATGAATTCTTTTGTTTCATGTTGGCCACAGTCATGTGACTACCTTGGCCTATTCTTCATCTGGAAAATTTTGCTGTATAATACCCAGATGGCTTTGAATTTCCACTGCTAAAAAACAGTGTTGCAGACAATTTCCAGTCCCCTTCTCATGCCTCTTAAACAGTCAGACTATTATAAAGATGAGAAAATGAGGCACAAGAACAACCTTATTTTAAAAGAAGCTTTGTCTGGCTGGCCCGCTGCCATAAAAAATAAACGTATTTATTTATGTGATTTATATTGCCATCCATCTCTCACAAGTGATTAAAACACAGAAAAGCCCACAACATATAACCCCCAGGTGCCCAAGTATAAACAATTACCCCACTCACAGGGAAAAAGAAACAAAAACATCTGTAACTGCAAAAGGAACAGTGAGACAGATTTTAAAATAACTATTGGGGGGGGAGGAGTGTCCCGTTTCAAGGCTATTGTTACAAATCCTTTTTTTAAAGAGGTGATTAGAAAACCTTCAAACTGTTATTTTCTCTAAAAGTCGAAGGAGGGAATTCTAAACTTGGATTACAATTTAAGGAGTTATCACATCCACTCCTTAAAACCCCAGGTTGGCACTCCAAAGGTTCTTGCCAAATTGTGACTTGTAATGTGAGAGGAAAAAAAGGAGGTTATTAAAGATACGGGGAGTAATTATGTTAACAGTATAACTATTAACTATAATTAACCATTTATCTTGAAATTGGACTACATGTATGTTTTATCCTGCCCCCTCACTTTTGTTTGTGCAGTCCTGGTAGTTCAATCAAAGGCTATAAGTGAACTTCATCCCTAAAACTGTTTCGACCAGGGGTCTCCAACCTTGGCAACTTTAAGACTTATGGACTTCGACTCCCAGAATTCCTCAGCCAGCTGGCTGAGGAATTCTGGGAGTTGAAGTCCACAAGTCTTAAAGTTGCCAAGATTGGAGACCCCTGGTTTAGACTCCCCTGCTTGGGCCAACAGTATATAATCCAGTAGGAGGCATAAATAGAGGCAAAATCCTATAGCTGGTTGGTATTCAAACAGCAATGCATGCAGAGGTGGGTTCCTCCGGTTCGGACCGGTTCACCCGAACCGGTAGCGACCCACTGGTGATGTCACTATGACGTCACAGATCCGGTTCAGTCGGTGCCGGTCTGTGGACGCCGCCATCTTTTTTTTTTTGAATTTTTTTAAAAAAAAATTATTTTTTTCTTCTGCGCATGCGCAGAAGCCGAGTTTCCTGCACTGCGCATGCATCGCCATCTTGTTTTTGGCTTGTTTTTGAATATTTTTTATTTTTGTGCACTGCGCATGCCCCACGAGGCGCAGCCACGCAGCGCGGGAGGAAGAGAACCGGCAGCGAAGTAAGTTAGAACCCACCCCTGAATGCATGTAGACAAGTGCTGGCTTAGCCTTTGACATGAGAGCTCAGAACTTCTTTACACACAACATACCATGTCCCAATGTTTCCCTGGAAAAAGGGAGTCAATATCTTTCTCTTTCCTTAAAAATATCCAGAGATGCATCTCAATTTAGATCAGGGATCCAGCTGTGGGATGAATGGATGAATTCTCTAGAGTCTACATTATCTTACAAGACTTGCCTTCATAGTTGCTATTAGCCTTCAATGGAGAACAGACTGATAGGTGCCCTTGATGTGCTATGTTTATTCCCCTCCACAGTTAACAGCAGCTCTAGACTCAGTTTAAATAAAGAAAATTATACAGGAAGGAAAATATTAATCATTCCACTCTTCCTCAGTGCCATGATATGTCCCTATTCCTTTAAAATCTCCCTAAATGTAGATCACTCAAATGACATCTTTAATTCCCCTTCTTCATTTCTTTTTGATTCACCCAAACAGCCCCCTTAGACCTGATGGTAGCTTTTCCTCTCCTTCCTGTCAAGGCTATTGCTGATGGAGCTGTGCTAAGAAATATCTATATAATTAATGGGATAGTATAAGAAGTTGGATTTGGGAAGTTATTTTTCATATACCGGGAAATTATAAATTATTTTAATATCCTGTTCTCATAATATAATTGAGTCAATCATAGTGGAATGAAAGTCAACATGCTATCTACTTCTAAAGCATTTTCGTTAGCTTATTGTTTTAGCATTCTCCTATTATATGCATTGGGCTTCAAGTCCCATGAAACCACGGCTAATGTGACCCTACCTCTGTACATGGTCTGTTAATTTTCTAACACACTTTTTTTATTCTTGTTTTGCAGATGCTGGAAATACAATTTAATGATATTATCACTTGTATAAGACAGTACTTCTAGGCAGACAAACTCTAATCAGATGAAATTACACAACTGTTCCATTGTTTCTCTTTAACAGAAAACAGAAACAATGGAAAAACACAAGAGGATCACAAATGAAACATGAAAATGTCTGGGACTCCATGTCTACACAAGTACAAGTATCTATAAGTGAAGCATAGATAATATACACAATAAAAACCTAATCTGACACTAAGGTATTTCAAGAATATTTACATTCCCTGGTGTTTTTAAATAAAGCAGGCTACAGAATCCATTTATTTTCTCTATACATTGAATGGAGATCAGATACTGGAAAGTTCATGAAAAAAATGAAGGTACAGGTCATACTTTTACACAACTTCCCTGCTGAAAGAAGGCAGCAGAAAGCTGACTTTATATTGATTAGTTGTATTAATTAATATTATATTAATTTTATGGTATAAAGTTAGGTGGGCTTATTTTCATATATTTGTATTCTTTGTTGTTATTCTAATTTCAGATTTAGATTACAGTTCTGTCCTTTCAAGTTATTCTAGAAGAGTTGCAGGTTCCTCTTCCATTTTAAAGGAAGAGGTGGCTCTTTGGCTCTAGTCCCCAGAAAGGAAGAGACCTAACCCAGGATTGCCCCCTTGAATCATCATCAGTAGAGAGCAAACAGATTCATGAGCTCATCATTCAGAATAAGCAAAACAGCCTGTTTGACATTGCTGCCCTAGAGGACAGGAAACCAAGTCAAAGCAACAATGGTGGGGACAACTGGAAAGATTAAATTAAGAGGGAACAAGGAAAACAGTATCCTGTCACTGTTAGATCATATTCTGCTGCAAAATCAGCTGCACAATCAGCAGATTATTCACTTGCTTTTCTATTTCCCAAAAGAAAACATTAAAATCTTTTCAGTATAAAATCTCCTACGCTTCAATATGATATACAGTATTTGGAAAATACACCAAGCCTTATCCAGTACAATTTTTCCTAATAGTTGTCCTAAATCTACCTTATAAATAAAAAACGCAGAAATGTTAAATTATCTAGCTAAGGCTGAAACATTTCCTCTTCCTAGACGGCGAACATAATAAAGAGTTGCTTTCCTTCAGCTTTTCAACTATAAGAGCACTAATTTCATGTCACTACCTGGTATTCAACACTCTCTGAAACATGTCACATTCCAAACTCTTTATTGCCTTTGCTCTTCTCAAGTCCTTATCAGTGTGTGTTTATGTGAGACCAGAGGGTATACAGTTACAATCTCACTACTGTTAAGTACCTTGTTTTTGCTAATAGATGTCAAAATGCCACATATTATTTAAAAAATAGATGTAAAATGTTGTAAGACTACAGTCCAATATAGCACCCCAGGTAATACTTTGTGACCAGAGAACTAAGCAAATTCTGTTTATTTGCATGCATGCATTAATCAATTCTTCTAAATTCACATGGTTTGCAAATATGAGCTCCTGAAGTAACAGCATTTTTATAAAGGAGGCTTAGATGTCAGTCTTTCATCTGCTATTCATGTTATTGTTTGAAGCTTATTAATGGGAAGAGAAAGAAGAGAAGCATCTGTAATATGAATGAACAGTTCAGCCAAAGTAATTTTACATTTGCATTGCAATAGGACCTTAACTGCTTTCACAGGGTATAAAGCTATAGCTAAAAATGAGAGTGGGGAAAAGGATTTGAGCTAATTTATTTTATTTATTTGGAAAATTTATATTGCCCCCTACTCTCTTCACAGCGACTGAAGGCGGCTTACAGGAAATAAAAACAACAATATAAAATAAATAATAATAATAAAATAATAACCCCCACCCAGAGGTGGGTTACCGGTTCTATCCGGTTCTTTAGAATTAGTAACTCGGCGATGACATCACAGAGCCGGTTCTGTCGGTGTCTCCGTGGGCACCGCCATCATGGATTTTGCTTCTGGGCATGCACAGAAGATATTTATTGATTGCTGCGGGCACGCGCGCACACGGCGCCACCCTGAGCGAATCGGCAGCAAAAGGATCCAGAACCCACTCCTGCCCCCATCCCGGCGACAACACACACTCATACCAGCCATTTAATGGGCTCCATCCTGCTCTGGGTTCCCCAGGCCTGCTGGCAGAACCACATCTTCCGGGCCTTCTGAAGGGCCTACACTACTTACATTTGTCAGAAAATTCCACATTGTTTTTCTTCTGTAAAAATCTTCTTGCTTTGCTACACTCTGGATCGTACACATTTCTTAGTAGTATTAGAAGCTTATACTATTACTAAGATCATGATTATGTGTATGTGATTATGTGAGAGAGAGATCCATCTCTCCAGCCTTCTTCAGTCTCTCTGGTTGCTCTAAAAAGATCCATGAAAGGAATTCTATGTAAATATGGAAAGTCAGGAATACTACAGACCACTGGAGAGAGGAATGTTACACAAATGATTTGTGTAGAATTACTGCGGAGAATTAATAAAACATTCACATACACTAAGTTGTAACTATGACAAGTGCAAGAACCCCACTCCCTACCTATCAGAATTTTAGTGAAACTGTCTTTTACTGCAGTTTCCTTTCCATCAAATAAAAAGAGAATGGTTCAGGAAAAATATAAAAAATATAAAATGATCTTTGGCCCAGTACTACTTTTGATTACAATGTTAGATTAGTTTCCTCCACATTCACTTTGTAAAGATTAAACTGAATAGTTTGTCCTCAATTTCTTCCAGGGTATTTTTTTCAACCTTTAAATCTACTCTAAAATTCTGGGGTGTCCTGATAGTTTCAGGTCTACCCAAGCTCTAATTAGATTCAATCCTGCTTACTTTTTGAAATCAAACGAAGTTAGGTATGCTTTATGACCCCTAAATATAGTCCAAGCCCCCCCCAAATATGTGTGTGTGTGTGTGTGTGTGTGTGTGTGTGTGTGTCACATATTTTTATTGATAAATAAATAAATAAAGGGAGACTAGTATATGTATATGTATATGTATATGTATATGTATATGTATATGTATATGTATATGTATATGTATATGTATATGTATATGTATATGTATATGTATATAAATATAAATATAAATATAAATATAAATATAAATATAAATATAAATATAAATATAAATATAAATAGAATGAAATCAGAGGGAAAATTCACTTAGAACAGCGGTTCTCAACCTGTGGGTCACGACCCCTTTGGGGGTTGAACGACCCTTTCACAGGGGTCGCCTAAGCGCGCGCTAGCCCACCACGGCCCCTTTGTCACCTCATCGCGCACATGCTCAAAATGGAAGAATTGAATACACAAACCATGTACATTAACATGTGTATAAATACAAAATATGTGTATCAAAGTGCCCAATGATTTTCCTACCATCTTTCAGCAATATTTCTTGATTTCAGCAGTCAAATTAAGGATCTTAAGAAAAAAAAGAAGCAAATTCCAAAAATTGTTTGCATTGTTAAAACAATTAGCAGCTAGAAAACCTGAACCAGTGTACATCAGCCAGACAGCTACAACACATACTATCTTCTATCCATTCCTACTGTAAAGTCACATATTCATTCTCACCCTCAAAAAGAGACTGTCCACATGGTATTTCACTGTAATATCTTCCTACAACCTCTTGGTAACTTAATTCAACAATGTTTATGTGATGTTTCTAATAATATTCTTCAACGTTGTTACTCTGTCTCAAGTAGTTTTATTGGTAGAGAGAGAAAGTTAGTTTCACAACTTACAAAAGAACTGGACAATTCTGTGCATACTACTGTTCTTGTGGTCCATTCTATGATGTGGAAAAATTAAAAGCAGGTTACCTGAGCCAATCTCAGCCAAACAAAAACAAAAGACTGGGATACATAAATTGTGACCTCCAGATGTTTTGTACTGCAACAGCAGTAAACCCCAGTCTATTTCTGTAAATTGCAATAAATCAAGTAAAATGGACATTGTTATTTGAGTAGCCCCAGGTTTTCTGGGTATGGTCTCTTCACTGATAAATGCACATTCACAATGGAATCTTCATATCTTGTAAAGCCTGGTAGTAAAATACCTTAAAAACAATTCACATATATCCACATACATGCCGTGGGATATGGTAAGAAAAATTTAATTAGCAATAGCAATAGCACTTAGACTTATATACCGCTTCATAGTGCTTTACAGCCCTCTCTAAGCGGTTTACAGAGTCAGCATATTGCCCCCAACAATCTGGGTCCTCATTTTACCCACCTCGGAAGGATGGAAGGCTGAGTCAACCTTGAGCCGGTGAGACTTGAACTGCCAAACTGCAGCTAGCAGTCAGCTGAAGTAACCTGCAGTGCTGCACTCTAACCACTGCGCCACCTTGGCTCTTAAAATTTAGTGTAGGAAAATATTACTTATTCTTAATTTACACAAATATTAAGAGAAGGGAAAGATTATATATCAATAATGCAAATTATAAATTGCCTTTGAACTTATGAAATATTATGAAATATATATGGTTTATTTGCCATGATATCGTATAAAGGATAGCAAACATTGCTAAATCCAAAATAAAATATTTTTATCATTATTTTAAATAACATACAAGAATAACTCTTCTAGATAAAGGACTACTATATTCCTAAATGCCCTGCTTTTCCACTTTTTGGACTTCACACCAATCAACTAGAAAGTAATTTATCTTCCAAGACATTTCAAATATGATTTTTAGGAGCCCTGAGATTGATTCAAATATTGCCTTCAACAACCAAGATTGTAATTTGTCAGAACTTAGATTCATTCCAGAAACCTTTGTATTGAAGGGTCAGCTCTTGTCCTATTCTGACAATTCTTAACAAAAAATATTCAATAGGAAGGATGGAAAAAAGATTTAAAATTCTCCAAAGCCTGTTTCAGTGGTTTAGATCAGCTATTCAGTCAATCAAGTTTTATTGTTCAATTTAGGTCATTGCAAGATTTTGTTAAAATATCTAGACAAAGACAGAACTGCATTTCAGCTGATTACTGGTAGAAAAATAACATATTATGGATCTGACATGGTGAAAAAGGGAAAAAAGAACATAAGCCAATAGTTAAAGGGGATATGGTATATTATCATGATTTTTAGCCCCCGGGAGGCTATTTTCTTATAAATTGTATGTCCTTTTTATATTCACTGTTTTTGTCTCTTTTCACTTTATAAAGTTGCCCAGAGTCATTTTGAAGTTGGGTACCTTAGACATTTGACAAATAAATAAGTAAATAATAGTAACCTGTAATAGGAGCTTATTGGTAGTCAGGGACATCATCAAAGTAAACAGCCTACATGATGCAAATGTCACCAAGTCACATATGCTTATGGATATGGATTACTTAATTACTTAATTCCATCTGGAAAGGCTGCTTGAAAGCCCTAAAGAAATTAATTATTAACACAGCCTTCCACTTGATTCTATTGACCCTAGAGCTTGGTAGTAGAAAAAGTTTAAATTTTGAAGCAACTTTTGAAATAAAGCACTAATAAAGTTTATTTTTGTTTTGTTTTTAAAATCAGAATTAGAATTCAGGAGAAAAAAAGAATTTTAAAAGCTATAGACTGCTTTTCTATCTTGTCTGAAAGTTAAACACATATTTTTGCAAAGTTTAATTGGAAACACACATCCACACATAAACACACATACATACACACAAAAAACTTCTTAACTGAAGAAAACTTTTAAAGCTATATCTTGCTTTTTCCCCTTTTCTGAAAGTTAAATACATGCATATAATTTTGCAACATTTAATTAAAACACACATGCATATTCTTCAAATCATCCAGCAAGCAATGAAAAAAAGAACAAATCCTACTTTGAGCCTTTCTGAAAGAAAACAAAAACTAGTTTTAAAAAAAAACTTTAAGCTCCTATGTGCAAACGTTTGCTACAAGTTTTCAACGGAACAGAGACACACTCCTTCAGTGACTTCTTATCTACACAAAGCACATTTTGCAAGGGAAGATCTGTTACTGTCCTTACTCCAGACCAGGGGTCCTCAAACTACGCCCCGCGGGCTGGATACGGCCCGCCAAAGCCATTAATCAGGCCTGCACGGGACCATGAGGCTGCCCCATCCATATTGCCCTGCCCACCCATCGGCCCCCACCCTTCAGCTAAGCTCAGGCCTTATCTTGGCGAGCCCCGTGGGCTGAAAGTGGAAAGTAAGGCCGTTTTTGGCCGGGGAGGCCAAAAACGCAATGTGCGGAGGTCTCGGAGCATCCCTGTTTTGCCCGGCAGAGTGCTTCTGGGGTCCAGGGAGGCCAAAAACACGACACATGGAGTCCCCGGGAGGGGAAAACGGTGCCCCCCGCCTCCCGCTTCTTAGCTCAGGCTTCCTCCATCCATCCATCCCTGGACTCGGGGCGGGGATGAACAAGCGCTCCAAGCGGGCAAGCAGCCGTGGCAGCCCTGGAGCTCTCGGCACGGGCCGAGTCTCCTGCAAGCCGGCGGGCGCCTGTTGGTGAAGCAGGGCTGGCGAGACGCGAGCGAGCTAGGAAGCAGGCACCGCAACAGCTGCCCCCGCTGCCTTCTCCCCCGCCTTCTCCCCCACCACCACCACCGCTTGTCTGCCTGTCCTCCCTCTCAGCACTCAGCCATTCCGGAGCAGTGGCCAGCGAGGCTGCCTGCCCCCCAAAGAGGACGGCCGCCTCCACCCCTGGAGAGGGCGGCAGGAAGGGCTGGCTGGCCGGCAGATCAGCGTCGCTGAGCCCCCGCCTTGGGGCTTCCTCGCCAGATCGCTCTGAGCAATGCCTGCCCGCCCAGATGCACAGAGTCCTTGCCCGAGGCTGTTGCATGCGTTCGGCACGTGCGGAGGAAACTTCGGGGCGGCCAGCAAGATTCCAAAAGCGGATTGAGACCACCGCAATGAGAATAGAATAGAATAGAATGGAATGGAATGGAATGGAAATAGGAGAGAATGGAATGGGAATGGGAATGGGAATGGGAATGGGAATAGGAATAGCATGGGATGAGATGGGATGGGATGGGATGGGATGGAATAGCAATAGCAATAGCAATAGCAATAGCAATAGCAATAGGATGGAATGGGAATAGGATGGAACGGAATGGAAATGGAATGGAATGGAATTCAGTGAGGTATCCCAGGGCACTGCCAGGATTGAAGGGGATCCTGCCGAAGATGCCCCAGGAGCCAATCTCCTCTCTGTACCCATCAAGGATTCCATGTCCTGGTTTCTCTTCCCCATCCCCATTTGCTCTTCTAGCACACTTTTCTTTCTTTTGCTTTTGATATAACAGGTAAGTCTTTGAACGTACCTGAGAGCTAAACTTTAGTTGTACTTAAAATCTTAATTTCTCCAGAAGGGCTCAAATAGTGGAAAGGAGATAGAGAGCAAATAAAACACCCCCAGGAGCAAAACAAATTAAAGTTTAATTTGTGTTTATTGCTTAATGGACTGCTAGATTGGCAAAATGGACTGCTAAATTGGCCACGCCCACCCAGTCACATGACCACCTAGCCACGCCCACCATTACATGACCTAGCCATGCCCACCCACCCGGCCCGGCCCTCCAACAATCTGAGGGACCGTGAATTGGCCCCCTGTTTAAAAAGTTTGAGGACCCCTGCTCCAGACCATACTCAGCATGGAAAAACATTTGTCACTTAACAAAAGGGGATGCTGGTTACATGTTCTGACATGTGAGGGCAGAGGTTAAGGCTTTTTCTTCAAGCAAGATAGAGGCTGATTTGTTTAATACAAAATTGACCTATAAGCCTACAAATCTAAGGACTAGAAAAGCAAGATGCATCCTGTTGGAGGAGAAGGCACTGAAGTCATTCTGCCTTGTTACTACAGATTCTACAATACACAAATGGTAAAGATTAAGAAAAATAGTAGAACTATATACACAGAATCTCAGTTTTACTTTATTTTGTGTTATTTTTAGAAAATCCAAGGTGTTAGCCTGACTCCAAATTTTGAAACACTCTCTCTGAAATCCTTCATTGTTGTATAATGGGTTGTCAACACAGCCAAGAAGAATAAATTGATGGCCTCATTGAAATAAAGTCACTAAAAGCTTTTGCTACAGTGTTCCAGACAGGAAGCCCTATGGATCATTATAAATATTTCCACCAAGCTGGATAATTGTATTTCATATTGGACAGTTTTCTTGAAATGGCAACCATCATGCCTTCCACTGAAGAGGACACTAATCTACTTTTAGTAATGTCAAATATTAGAGCCAAATTGTCTGTTATTTTGAAAAGGACAATGTGTCAAACTGTTACTCCTTTCAAATATTTCAGGATGTAAAGTACTCTATTTTCAAAATATATTTTATTATAAAATTCAATGGACAAACGTGAAAATATAGGGGATATACATCAGTATTTTAAAATTGCTAAAATGTAACTTACTGAACAGCCTTTATTTCCTAGATTTATCCTACAAACCAGGGGATAAATTAATGTTTAGTTTGTATGCAACTGCACAGAAACACAACAGACCAATTTGTAAAGACTCAAAATGAAGAGAGGACCATGACTGTATCATATAACAAAATGTTGCTCTGGAGAAAGGGTACAGTATAGAGTCAAAAGCATTATTTTAAATATATATCAAATTTTAGACAAAAAATGGGAGACTAGAGGGTATCTTGACCAATGCAAGATGGAACAGGACAAACACCAGTGTATTCAGGATCACAAAATAATAAAAGCAGCCACTTACAATGTGAGCATATCAAAGTCAACCCAAACAGATTACTACACTCTTTTTAAACTCACTGTAGAATAAGTTTGGACAGAGTCCCAATCATGCAACCATATCTATAGTAACAAATTTAGCGGAATTATTCAAATACCTTAGTTTCTCCATGTGACATAGAGACAACCGCCATGACATGAAAAACTTCTAGATCCCAACCTACCAAATCCAATCTATTAAAATATTTATTGCCTGGTTTACTACAGCTTATGTATAATTAGAATTGTGTGGGCTCCTGGAGGGTTTGGACAAGAGGTCTAAGCATCATGACACCAATTCAATCATTTTTATTGGCAGGGAAACTGCGTAGACATCACCATTAGATGATATTTTGGCAAGTGAGATCCCACCAAAAACCATAATCACTGAGTTTGTGTCAAAGAATATCCAAAAATGTATAGGTTTGCCTTATCAAATGCAAATGTGTATTAAAGGTGAAAGGGCTTGCACTAAACACCATTTACCATGAAAATAACATTAACCTAGAGTCTGAAAGATTTATTATCCCTTTTCTGAAGGTAAGAAAGAAATAGTGGTGAATGAGCCTAGGCGTGTTAAAACAGTGGGTGCTAGAAATAGGGTTTTTCAGAAAAAAACCTGTAAAGATTTATACAATAAAATGGGACTAAGGGGCAAGAATTACTATATGCTATTATATAATTTACTGTATGCTATTATTACAGGCACCTGCAAATACTGTATATAATTAAAATGTACAGTTTATATCCTTTCTTTTGTGCAATTCTGGAAAATCACTTTTATCAAACAAATGTTGAAACATGGTGGTGCTGTGTTGTATAAAATGCTTCAGAATATTGTATGATTTTACAGTTGTGGCAATCTTTGCATAAAGAACTACTCAATGAATGTTCATATGGAGGCTCTTCTATCTTCTTTAAAATGTTGTTTTAAAGCTAACTAAAGTTAACTTGGAAAAAGAAAAGTAAAACACAGTAATTCACCATCTAACACTAACTATACTCAGATGTTAAGAGGTTACATAAAAGCTGGGAGATTTTATAAGCATTAGTAAAGACCTACCCAAAACAGAGGAAGGCTCTCCAGGGCTAAATATGACTTTGTTACTCAGGCTGTAGGGAGTATCTACAATTATTTGTAAAGGTTTGTAGGAGCTTTAAAAACTCCACTACCTTCAGAACATTTGAAGGCACATAGGACTTTAACAAGTCAAAGTCAAATACCGACTCAGACCAGGGAAGTCAGGACATGTAACCAAGACCTCCTTTATTAAGTAAAAAATGTTTACCCTATGCTCTGTGCATGCCTCAGAAGTTACTCTAGACAGGCTCAAGCATGCAATTAATCTCACCACTCAATCACAAACAAATCTTCTCTTTCAGGACATGCTTTATGATAACATGCTCTTTTCAAAAGTCCCACCAAATTTATTTGACATTGAATTAACTTGCCTGTCCCTCCCCATTGCTCTGTAGCATATTAAATATTTGTTTGGAGACCCTAAATATATAGTTGAATATACTAGAGCACCCCATTGGTATACTCCTCCATACCAATGCACAAATCTGTACTGAATATCAAACTGATCTTAGTTTGTACCTTCTGCATTTCACTTCCCTTGAACCTCCTATTTCCATTTCATCCACACCAAATCAGAGAAATAATTGTTGCATCTGATGAAGAGCTTCCAGCCACACACACACACAAAAAGGGACATAATACACATTTCAGGCTCAAGGGCACTACAAAAATATCATTGTGATATGACTGCTTTTACTTAACAAAACATATTGTCTACTTGAGTGGAAACAAAAATGATAGCATACCAAGCGGTCCACTCTGATATCAGTGTTCTGATATCATCATATTACACACTGTATCTTTCGCTCATGCAAACAGTATAATGTTTGCGACTGGTACAGATCGGGAAATGCACAAAGCTACAGCAGCACAAGGACAAATTAAATGTTATGGGATGACAGATAAGGACTTGTTAAAGGGCAACATTTTCAGACTGAGCCCGTGTCAAATAAAACATCTAACTCTATTGTCAGAAAGGATTTCTCTGGAGTAAAGGCATACTGAAGAAAGTTGGATCCTTCCATTTGATATTCAGTTCACTGTTCATTTTCTTGGCACCTGTAGAGTTTACATTCCATAATAGCTTCCCAGTCACTGTATAGCCTTTTGATACATTTCTGTTATAAAAAAAACAAGCAAAGCTTTTTATATAAAAATCATAAAGAAACAAACAAATAAAAAGGGACAAATCCAATTTTATTTTCTTCTGAGGTCATTTTTAAGGTGTCATAAAGAGATGGAGCCTTGTAAGAAATGTCTGAACAACACAGCTGCTATGCATTCAATTTTCTAACAAGGCTACATTGTTAGAGCTTCATTTAATACAGGTATATTTGTTGCTTGTACATATGCCCCAAGGAACCAAGGAATAGAGTATTTATGGCAATAACCAGAGTTAAAGAAAAGGAATTTATAATGAATTTATAAATGATTTTAATTGTTAAGGATTATTCTAATTGGATATTATACAAATGAATTCACATACTTTTCCTTTGCTCTTTGATATCCATTATATTGATGCAAACCTACAATACAATCACTCTTATTTTCAGTAATTATAGAATGTATGTTAGAAAAGCAAATAAGAATCCCATAAAAATGTAATTTACCATTTGTTTTTTCCCTATTTTCTTACATTGTTCTCGTTATAACTGATAAGAACTACCGGTATATATATATA
>QLTV01002140.1:1327572-1352799 GCA_003457575.1 Thermophis baileyi
TTTGGCATTTCCCTTTTTTAAGTCGCAGACCCTTGTCTCGAATTCGGGTCAGCACTGTTCTTAAATGTTGGAATAGTTGTTTTCTATCCTTGGCCGAAATTAGAATGTCATCAAAATATGGTACGACCCCCAGAATTCCTTCTAACAGGCATTCCATGAGACTTTGGAACAGTCCGGGGGCTACACTAACGCCGAATTGAAGACGTTTGCATTTGAACGCACCCCTGTGCGTTACGATGGTTTGTGCCTCTGCAGTAGCGCTATCTACAGGCAGCTGCTGGTAGGCTTGTGCCAGATCGAGTTTAGCAAATACTTTTCCTGGGCCCAGGGAGTGTAGCACATGCTGAACCACAGGAACCGGATAGCCGCTCTGCTGCAGTGCCTTGTTAAGAGTGCACTTGTAATCAGTGCAGAGACGAATTGACCCGTCTGGCTTGACTGGGGTCACAATAGGGGTTTCCCAGGGTGCATGATCGACGGGCTCTAGGATACCCCGGGCAATTAGCTTGTCTAATTCCTTGTCAATTCTTGGTCGGAGGGTGAGAGGCGGCCTCCGGGGCTTGAGCCAAATTGGGGCTACGTTTGGGTCCAAATTAAATGAAATAGGGGTCCCCTTATAAGTACCCAGGCTGTCACTAAAAACGTCCTTGAACTCCTTTAGAAGGTCTTCCGTGTCAGTATCAGTGACGGAGTTGATTCCGGTCACCCCCATGCCGAGGGCTCGAACCACTCCAAGCCAAGCAGGGCCGTTTGTCGAAGACTTGCTGCCCCAGGCTGGATTGCGTGGTTGTCAGCTCTTTCTGGCTTATCTGTCTACCGATCCCACCTTCGTCGCCAGTGTTAAGTTGGGTGAATGGAACAGGCAGACAGAGTGACTTCCAAAACAACAGCTCTTTATTAGACAAGTACTAACAATCCAGCAAAAGCCCTGTCTGACAGCCAGCCCTTTTATAGGGAGCTGTCAGACAGGCCAGCCAATCAGCCGGCAGTATTTTCCCTCCAGAATGGAGGACCTGACTGAAGCCTATGTGCTTCAGTCTGAGAATGTAACATATTCCACCCAAGAATTATTTAAAAGTCCTGGACAAAAATACAAGTCTCTGCTGTTCAGAATAGCAGGTTTTGTGCTTAAAGTATGTCATTCTTTTCACAACAGATACTTTTCTAAGACAGAATTCCCAGTGAAACTGGAAGAAGAAACTGGCTTAAAGAGATAGCTGGCAATTAGTTGGAAGCTTTGCCCTTGAGCAAGAATTTCACCTGAAAGAACACATCCAACAGTTTTCCCAACTTTATATGTATCAGAAGTTGTGGACTTCAGCTTCCAAAATTCCCGTCCTTGGTAGTGATTGTAAAAATTAAAGTTATATAGCCAACTAGGGTTTTATTTTTAAAGACCTCTTGACAAGTATAAGTTATGACACTTATGTATTCACGGGCATCTCCTTTGATGCCCATTTGACTTTTAGATGTTTTAAATTTTTCCAAAGAAAGAACTTGTCATGCTGCAAAACAAAGCAGCTTCGTTTTATTTATAGGATGCTTTTGGCCACCACATATGTTCTAGAGGCATTCTTAGAAAATAAAAATGATGGATGACTGTCTAGCATGGCTTTGTTTGGAAATGTGCCCATCGAGCCAGAAAAAAAATAATGTAAAATAAACTGGGGCTGCAGAAAGCACCTTGTGGAAGGGAACAATCTCACTTGTAATTTCCCCAAATGAGCAAACCCAATTTTGAAGTAGAGAATCACAAAATTAGTATATGCCCTAAAACAGCCTAAAATAGATGCAAATTTCTAAAAATCTAAAACAAAAAATCTTAGCCCTATCCAAGTATAACATGGCACATCCACAGTGCACTATGGTCTCATCCATTGTGGTCCTCATATGTTAAGTATGGCTCTCTGCCAACAAGTATTGTTCACTCTTGCCTTATAGATTCCAGGCCCAAAGGTGCTTTTTTCAAGAGGCAACTGGACTTTCTTGTTTTTTCTTTGAAGACGTTTCACTTCTTATCCAAGAAGCTTCTTCAGCTCTGACTGGATGGTGGGGAATGGAAGGATTTATATTCCTTGCACACAGCTGGTCATTTGCATTCTTTTACAGAGTCGTTGAGGCCACTTGGAGGTTTATCTGTGTCCTCAGGGTTACCTGAATGGTGCAAATGGGTGTGGAACCTTCTTGGACATTCGCAGCAATGTTCACGCAAGTGGGACTATGAGCGCCCACGACAACGCGAGCGCGAGTGGGGCCATGAGCGCCGACAATGCAAGCCAAGTGGGGGTCGCGAGTGGCCACGATGATGCGAGCACGAGTGGGGCCATTAGTGCCTGCGACGAGGCTCACGCGAGGGGGTGTGAGCTCAGTGATTAGCCCATGGCCTGGTAGTGGGCCACGGACTACAGGTTGGGGACCCCCACCCTAAACCCTACAACAGACCCTTAATTTCCTTCCTTCTTCACATGCTTAGAAACATCTGTGAGCAGACTCACTGTCAGGGTTCCGACCAATGCCCTAATAAAATCAGGAGCCTCAAGCCATTGTGTAAAAAAAATCCAGTTGTTTATTAGGAGCGCCATGTCAGCACGACCTAGGTAAAGCCAACTCTGACTTCCCCCAGTTCGCGCCTTGCGTCTGACCCTGTTGCCCCCTACCCCCAAGATGTGTCACCAGTCACATTCCCCAATGAAGCAATTTTGCGGGTTGTAGAAGTCACTCCCTCCGGCCAGTTGCGGGTCTCTGTGGAGATGTCGGCTGGCTAGGATATGTTTTGTTATTCCTCAGTGCAGCTGCGAGGCGCAATTTCCCATCCCCCTGCCTATGGCAACTCAGGAACAGCTCAGGAAAGCTTCGCGAGTTGACACTCACTTTCCAAAAACATTTCAGCTGCACAACAGTAGAGATGAAGAGATCAGATCAATTGTCATACTGACTCAATTGTCCTGATGACAGAATGGCTTAAGAAAATTGCTGAGGGTGATGATCGTCTGTTTTCTACTGGAGAATTTTAAGTAGATGCAAGTGTCCATCTCTTGGAGATGTCCTATGTTTTAATTCTTGATTTTGTGCATTTGTGATGGAAGTGGGGATAGGTGAGAAATCATATCAGAAATAACCCTTTCAGGTTTTACCAAACCTTAGCTCTCAGATGTAGTAGATTCTTTATCATTCTTCCATTGAGCTGTTTGCAAGGGGATGAAGATATGAGTAATTTGCATCAGCTCAAATCCTCCCTGCTAATTTTAGATTTCAGAACAGTTATCTTTGCATAAATAGGACCCCAGTGGGAAAGGATAATGTTTAGTCTTTAGCTAAGACTTTCTGGAGTGGGGTATGATCAAATGTAAGCCTCTAAGAAGTGAATTAAATCTTCCTCTTGCTTCTGATCCTGGTGAAAAGCTTAAGACATCAATCACAGAAATTAGCACTAACATAAATGAGGCACTGAAAAATGTGCTGAATTAGGGTTAGACAAAGCCACGGAAGACAAGGCTGCTGAGCTTAGTTACTAGCAAGAGCAATAGGCTATCTTCAGGTTGCATAAAGTTTCTGCGAAACAGTGTCAGAAGAAAGCTATAGAGTTTATGCTCTGCTTGTGGGCTTCCCACTCACATAGTTGTCCATAGAAAAAACAAAATGCAGGACTACATGCGCTTGGGTCTAGTTCAGCAAAATTTTGACTGCTTTGAGCAGTTAAGATCACAAATCACAGTATACCAATTTTGACTTGTTCATTTTGAACTCTTGTTACATTTTATACCAATTCCACCTAATGCCCCCTTGAGACTTTCCCTACAGAACAGGTAATTATGATTAACCTTGCTATTTATCTGACGTGAATCGCTACCATAAATAAATAAAAAAGGGTGTCTGCTAAGTTAAAAGTAATGGTGCACCTTGGCCTCCCAAACTGGCAGAAAGGTAGACCCAATCCCACTTGGCATTCTCCAAAATAGAAGAACTTGTTTGCATTTTTGCTTTATAATACTTTATTGTTCATTTTACTGCTGGAGCAAAAGACTCTGGAGGCAGGTTATTATTGTGGTTCTTTGCTATTATTTTAGGTATTATCATAAGTGTAAATATTATTGAATTCTTGGTGCTTTAAAAATGAAGCCAGTTAACTAAAGTCATTATGATCTCAGCTAAAACAACGAAGCAGAAAATAAGGGACTAGTTGAGTTAGCGAAACGTATGATTTCAAATTTAGAAAATTGAAGAAATATAGACCTGATCTTGAAGAAGGGAAAAAATACTCAGCAGACTTCCAAAATTCTTTGTTATTCTCCTCTGCAGCAATAAAGAGCATTTCTGGAAAGCCTGCCATGCTCCTTATTTGACCTCGTATATATTGAACAGCTAACAGAAGGCTTGGCTCTGACATTGAATGATATCGTTAGCCCAAAATTTTGAGTGAAAGTTACAAGATTCCATAGAACCATTTTTTTGTTAATATTCGGTATTGGCACCCCTCTTTTCCATGACGCATTCAAGGCAATATGTTCCTCCTTCCATAGTATTATCCTGATAAACATTTATGGAATAGTTTGAGGAATTATTGAGTCTGTCATCTGCACCTCTATAACTGTCTGGTTTGGTTCTGCAACCCAAAAAGACAGACACAGACTTCAGCGGATAATTAGAACTGCAGAAAAAACAATTGCTACCAACCTGCCTTCCATTGAGGACCTGTATACTGCACGAGTCAAAAAGAGGGCTGTGAAAATATTTACAGACCCCTCACATCCTGGACACAAACTGTTTCAACTCCTACCCTCAAAACGACGCTATAGAGCAGTGCACACCAGAACAACTAGACACAAGAACAGTTTTTTCTCGAACGCCATCACTCTGCTAAACAAATAATTCCCTCAACACTGTCAAACTATTTACTAAGTCTGCACTACTATTAATCTTCTCATCATTCCCATCACCCATCTCCTCCCACAAACGACTGTAACTTTGTTGCTTGTATCCCTACAATTTATATTGACTGGTTCCTACTATGACTTGATTTCTTATTTGTGCTATCACCCATCTCCTCCCACTAATGACTGTACGACTGTAACTTTGTTGCTTGTATCCTTACGATTTATATTGATTGTTTCCCGGTATGATTTGATTGTTTATTTGTATCCTATGACTATCATTAAGTGTTGTACCTTATGATTCTTGACGAATGTATCTTGTCTTTTTATGTACACTGAGAGCACATGCACCAAAGACAAATTCCTTGTGTGTCCAATCACACTTGGCCAATAAAGAATTATATTCTATTCTATTTGATAGTGTGATTAACTCCGAATTATCAAGTGAGCTTTATAATTGAGGGACTTTCCCAAGTCGAGCACACTAAGCACTACACCAGATGTGAGCTACCAAAACCTGCAATAGGTGCTCATTTCAAAAATGTGCACATTGATTATTCTTCACTTAATCTCTATTTCCTTGGCCATCAAAATAAAAGTCAAACATTGTCATATATAACAAGTTTAACCTGCAACATGTCAAACTAAAGATCTCAGGAAAGTGGGAAGAACTGTTTCATGTCAACATGTTTGGCCTTACTACAATTTTATCTTGGCAAATATAGTGCACATACAAAAAAAGTTGGCTGTAAGAAATGACAAGTCTAGTCTGGATAGTAAACTACCCATAAAATTAATATTCAAACAATGTGAGTCTAAAACTAGAATGAGACACTTGTGTTCTTTCAGCTATGATGCCAAACATTTCTGGAAAAAAAGGTCAGTTGAAATTCTTGCAACAGTTTTGTGTGTATAATTAAGACAACCAAAACCACCTGATCTGGAATATCTGACTCCATACCAGCTATTGTTCAATATATAACACAATCAAAACAAGTCCAAAATAGGGAGAGAAACAAGGAGCGAAACAGACAGAGACAAGAGATTTGAAAAATATTTTAAAAACAAAAAAGTGAGGAAATACTTCAACAGTTTGAGGGAGAAGAATGAAAGACAGCACAGTACAATGCAAAGCACAAGGGATATTCCATTGTAGGAATCCCAACACTATTTAACTAAAACTTCAAGGGATTTCCAGGGGCGGGGGAAGGACATCAGAGACCCAAAGACAGATTTTGAGAATATTTATTTGTGGGTAGTTGTATTTTCCTTTGCATATCTAGGACTATGAAAGAAGTTGAAATATTTTACTCCATTATGGACTACAAAACTTGATCTGATTGCCAACCAGCATTTCAGCCACATTCTGAATTATCTTTGGATACACTCCCCACCATAACTTCTGAGTCCTGCTCAAATATTGAGCAGCACATTATAACTAACCTATCACAAAAGCAGAAATTGCTTTTATTACACAGTTAAATTCCATTTCACAATGAGGGAGAAACAAAGTATATTTAATGCTCTCCCGTTTTTGTCTTACAGCAAAATCCTTATAAGGAATGCCACCTGCTTATTAGAGGTATGATTGTCAAAGAAGATAAACAAATTACTGTCATTATCTGAAATTGTTCTTCATCTCCTTCTTTCACACTTTTTTTTTTTAGCTCTCCACCTGTCTTCATGTACAATATATATTAAGAATGACACTTGTGCTCTCTAAAATAAAATGTTAGACTTGGTTTTTCTTAATCTCGTGTCTTTTTACTGATAGAAGAGAATATTTGTAGCTCAGGATTAGACGGTGGGGTCCTTGGTACTCTCTGAGCTTCGTTGCTTGGTCATAAACAACCAAGCTCAGAGAGCACTAAGGACCCCGTGGTCTAGTCCTTTTGTTGTCCATTGATGACAAATATTTCTTTACCTAATCTACTTTCCTGTTCTCCCATTCAATTAAATTGAGCACATAAACTGGCATCTTCCAGAGTCTGAGGCCTGACACCTTGGAAATTGCTTCTGCTCTTCTAGAAAAGCCCAAGGCAGTAAATTAGCTTTGTCTTCAAATGGCTGGCAGAAAGTAAAGGCCAAATCCTGTTTCAAAGGCTCAGGGAACTGCCTGTAATTATCCTGATAAATTTGTATTTATAGGTCAGATGGGTTTTTGTTAGCAAATGTTTTGTTTTGTTTTAATCTAAACTGCAGTTAACCATTTCCAAATTCTCTAGATTCTTTAATAAATTAGATTTAATTTTTCCTTGACCTGAGGAAAAGGTTTTACACATACTGGGCCATATTTCTGAGCATACATACTTGCCCGGCTCTTAAGGAGAGAATGATGCAGCTCTGGATAAAGGATCTGTTCTACTCTTTATCCTGGATTGTCCTTTATTCAACTCTTGTGAGTTGCCTAAAGGAAAACTGCACATCAACCCCTAAAATATATGACAAGTGAGATATAGCAATGCTTCCTATTTCAAAGTTGGAGATATAGATTTTGTCACAGATGGTTAATATGGGAGGAATTTATACTGTGCTTTAACCATTTCACTAAACAAGTAGAATACTTAATTCCATACATACTACACCACTGATTTTAGATTGAATACTGAGCATTTTGATCATGTAAAATATGTTTACATATAAATACAAGAACTTACCAAGTTTTCAGATAGATTCAGTTCACCTAACACAGCCAAACCATGATTTGCTCATTATATTGTAAGTGACTTACAATTCCTTCCTTTTTTTCAAATTTGTTCTGCATCTCTTGCTTAAACAAATTTTTGTTTATTACTGCTTTCAAATCAGTTTGCCTCATAACTTTGCTTTCCAGTCTTTGCACTACCGGCAAATATGTTTTGTAAACCATTTATTGCAGGGGTGTCAAACTCACATCGTCATGGCGACGTCATGTAACATATCAGGACTTTTTTCCCCTTCGCTAAACTGGGCGTGGGCGTGGCCAGCAAGTGAGGCATCCGGCCCGCAGGCCAGGAGTTTGACAGCCCTGATTTATTGATTTGAATGTAGCAACTACTATTTCTTATCTAATAAGAGCCAACTTTACCATTAAGTAGAGAGAGGGAAGCAACTCCAGCAACTGATCTGTGAGGTCCTGAAAAACAGGACAGGTCTTATTATGACTGTGCAATTCATAGATGATTCGCTACAATAAGCATTTCAATGCTATGTATGTATGTATGTGTTTAATTTTATATGCCACCCAGGTCAGCTCTCTGCCAAGATAAAACGTGGAATGAGTTCAATGATTCACTCTGGATTCAACGGAATTAAGGAGAAACTTCCTAACAGTGAGGACAATTAACCAATGGAACAGCTTGCCATCAGAAGTTGTAGGTGCTTCAGCACTGGAGGTTGTTAAGAAGAGACTGGACAGCCACCTATCTGAAATGGTATAGGGCAGTGATGGCTAACCTTTTCCAGACCGAATGCCCAAAGCATGTGAGCGCGTGCACGCGTGCACCCAAACCCCCAAAATGCAATGCGCGTGCGGCCCCTGCACATGCGCCCCCTGTGCATGTGCGTGTGCCCCCCGCATGTGTCCCCCTGCGCATGCACGTGTGACCCCCACGTGCCCCACCCCTGTGCATGAGCACGTGTCCCCCCATATGCACCCCCCCACACACATGCGCGCATGGCCCCGACACATGCCCCCCGCGCATGCGCGGCAGAGACCCAACGACCAGTTGGCTGGCGGGAGGCGCGTGCACATGCACGGCAGAGCTGAACTGGGGCGACGGTTCGCGTGCCCACAGAGAGGCCGCTGCGTGCCACCTGTGGCACGCATGCCACAGGTTTGCCATCACGGGTATAGGGTCTCCTGCTTGAGTAAGGGGGTTGGACTAGAAGACCTCCAAAGCCCCTTCCAGTTCTATTCTGATTGATGATTCACATCTATTGGTCAATTTGCCTCATGAGCATCTGCTGCTGTTATTCATGAGAAAAGCAGAGTGCTAGGGCCAGTCTAACAATTAGAAGTAGGGAGCCACTTCCCTTCAGAGTTAAATCTCCAGAGTGGAGTACTACTTTAAAACTATGCCCAGCCATAGGAGCTAGATAGATATAGTTTTAGAATTTTCTGCCTTAGGTTTCAAAGTTGTATAGTGCCTAGAGTCAAATTGATGAGGATCAGGACACTATTTGAAAGAGAAAATGTACTATATAAGGGAAGGGAAAAGAGGCAAGTGTAAAAAACACAATGGCAAAAATGTTGTTTGATAGTTACATAGGAACAGGTCTACTATCATTCTTGATCATTGCCAGATATTTTTCCAATGAGATCTTGAATGAACCAAGAATTTATTTTGCATTTACTAAATGCTCTAACATTTTCATCACCTGACGTAATTTTTGCTACCTATTCTATGGTGATGTAGAATCTGTCAAAACCTACATTCTATCGTACTTCTGAAAACACCCAATTTATCACTCTATTTCACCCAAGTAATCTCCTTACCATGATTATTACCCAGGCCCACTCTGTGTATGTGTGCATCCATGTGTGTGTGCCTGCTCACGCCTATGAGCAAGTCATAAAGATGAAAAAGATGTTCAGGTAATTATCTCACAGAGACAGAATCCAGGTCCTTCTCAGATATTATCAAAGAAATAACCACCCACTCTTAACACTTTTTAACTAAAAAGCTTTGCTCAGCCAACTTGTAAAAATAAGATGAGAACACATGAATTCTCATAATTGGGTCACCTGGGGTTAGTGGCTTTGTAGACAAAAGCTATAATTATTTAGCCACATCAAGTTTCAATGTCTCTGCTTCTTAATTGAGCTCAGCTCATTAACCAATTTTAGCTAACAACTGATTAATAAAAATCCCTGGTAGGCTATTTAAAAAATGCCTCCTTTGAAGCCTCTCTCTCTTGCCTTTTCTTCTCCCACTGCCCCATTATTTCTTATATGGATAGTCTTGCATCTGAAATAGGACTGAGGCTTGCACTAACTAAATATCAACAAAATGAAATATTCAGTGGTATTCTTGTTCAATTATTTAAGGCAGGAATGGCAATTGTGTTTATCATTAGTCCTTTCTTCGGCTGAACAGATGCTTTTCTCTTTGTGTTTTATTGGCAGGCACAAATTGACACTAACTGGCATGTTTTCATTATGATGCACTGAGATTTCGCCTCAAGACTCCCATGAATATTGTATTACTGCCAGCAAAACAGGCGACCGAAACAGTAACAAGCAGAAAGTTACAGGTCTCAACTGCACTCCAAAAACCCTTCACAGTCACCATCCAGACCCATTAGGAACTATATTTTTTGCTTAGCTCTGTAAGCATGATGGACTCAATATTGTATATTAAATGGAGCAAGCATTCCCCTCTCCCTTCTTTTCATATTAGAACCCAGGCACAGATCTGCAATTTTTGCCCCACAATAAGTTTATTATTATTCTGATCACTTTGTCAATCAACCTAGAGTTCTTTCAGACTTATCCCAAAAAGTAAGTTTGCATTATCCAGAGCTAAATCAGGGGTGAAATCCAGCAGGTTCTGACAGGTTCTGGAGAACCGGTAGCGGAAATTTTGAGTAGTTCGGAGAACTGGCAAATACCACCTCTGGCTGGCCCCAGAGTGGGGTGGGAATGGAGATTTTGCAATATCCTTCCCCCAGGAGTGGGGAGGGAATGGGGATTTTGCAGTATCCTTCCCCTGCCATGCCCACCAAGCCACGCCCACCAAGCCACGCCCACCAAGCCACACCACGCCCAAGCCATGCCCACAGAACTGGTAGTAAAAAAAAATGGATTTCACCACTGAGCTAAATGCAGATGTTGTCTCCTTCATGAAGCAAGCAAGAGGGGGGGGATGCATTGAAAAAAAGCTTGTCTTTAGTGATAAAACATTTGCATTTCCTATAAAGCTCCACAGTCCAGTCCCTGCCAGCTCAAGTCAAGGAAAAGTCTTCCTTCAGAAACTTGAAAAGCTGCTACCATGCAGCATTGGCCAGCTCTTTTCAACATGGCATCCTCCAAATATATTAGCAACTCCATAGTATCTACCAAATACTGACTGGGAATAATGGGACTTCTATTCCAACACATCAAATGAGGAAATCCAATGTAAATAATTTAAGTTAGATAACCCAGCACAAGGCAACTTCCTATGATAATTCACTCTCTTGCTAATTCTGCTGCAGGGAAGGCTAAATGATGCAACTGGGTAGATGACATGTGGTTTGCCACCAATTCCTAAAGTAATTCTCTCTGTTTTTCCATGCCTCTGCCATTGCTACTGCACACACTTTATATTACTCCCAGAATGTCCAGTGAACACTGCCACAGTCCCAATACATAGGAAAGGCTTTAACGACTGCACCAACAATGCAAAATAACAGTGACAACTTTTAGGATACCATTAGTAATTTACTCTAATCCTTAATCAGATCTTAGATACTGCAGGAGTGCTAAAAACTACAGGTAACAGTCACTTGTGGAAAGTAAATAAAATATTGTGATCCACTTTTAATCTCAGAAATTTGCTAAGTAGGGAAAATATAATACTTTTTTAAAAAAAATCTGTTACTATATATAAAACTTTCCACAAATCCAGTCCAAGTGGAGGATATCTGGGTGTGAAAAGCTGACCGGCTAGATATTTCTTATGGCTTTAAGAAAACAAAACAAAAATGTGGCTGTCTTCTCACCCAATCTGAAGACATCTGAGTGAGAAGATTTGAACATTATAAAGTGCAGCAAACTGTTATATCTTTCACGATTATGGCTTCTTTACTGCAGAGGATGAAGAGAGACCAATGTGGGATTTACTGTCTCATCTGCCAAAATCATTTGGCTGTTTTTAGATATTCGGCACCTTAACAGGATGGTTGAAGCAACATTTGCCATTCTGTCTTGGCAGCAAAATATTTTAGGTCTGCCACTCAGGAGCAAAAAAAAAAAAAAAAGTCCACATGTTTTCTGGAGTTTTGTTATTAGACTAGCAATTTAAACATGGGACAAATGCCCAAATTCCAAATTACTCCAATGAGAAAATGGCATGAATTTTCCAAAAATTAAAAGATAGTGTTCGGGCAGGCAAGGGTCGTGGAGGGTATATGAAAGACTCAGATGTATCATTACCTTGTCTTTATGAAATTGTGAAGCTGCACAGGAAATTAGAACTTAGGTTTTCAGCCAAAGGAAGTTTGATATTTTGTGCTAATCATCATGCAACTGTAGAAGGCTATGTGACAGAAGTGACAGAGTTTCTTACCACAAGGAAAATGAACGGTAATAAACATTGAACAAAGGAAGTTAATCTTGATGCAGTACTCTTGGATAATTCATAAATATAAAATAAGAAGGCTAAGCCCTTTCTTGCTTGTCTAACCCTAACCCTAACCCTACCTGAGGGTAGAACAAGAAGCAATGGGTGGAAACTAATCAATGAGAGAAGCAACTTAGAACTAAGGAGAAATTTACTGACATATAGAACAATTAATCAGTGGAACAGCTTGCCTCCAGAAGTTGTAAATGCTCCAACACTGGAAGTTTTTAAGAAGAGATTAGATAACCATTTGTCTGAAGTGGTGTAGGGTTTCCTGCCTAAGCAGGGGGTTGGACTAGCAGACCTCCAAGGTCCCTTCCAACTCTGTTATTCTATTCTAAACAGTTTTACTCCATTTTTGCAAATGCTCGAGTCAACTCATATTCAGGTAAGTTAAATAGCATAGTACAGTGGTTCTCAACCTTTCTAATGCCGCGACCCCCCCTGTGACCCCCCTGCCGCCACCGCGACACCCCCCCCACCGCTGCGACCCCCTCCCCGCGCGGGATGAGGTGACAAAGGGGGCGTGGCACCAGGGGCGAAATGCTCCCGGTTCAGGCTTGCCTGCGGGTCGCTGGACAGCTGATAGCGATGGAAGCGGGAGACTTCGCCCGGACGCCGCCATTTGGTTTCTTTTACCTTCTGCGCATGTGCAAGGCGTTCTGCGCATGCGCAGAGGGTAAAAGAACCCAAATGGCGGCGTCCGGGCAGGCGGGCGAAGTCTCCCGCTTCTGTCGCTACCGGCTATCCAGCGACCCGCAGGCACGGCCGAACCGGGAGCATTTCACCCCTGCAAGTGGCACCAAGATGGCGGGCTAACGCGCGCGGCGACCCCTGTGAAATGGTCGTTCGACCCCCAAAGGGGTCGTGACCCACAGGTTGAGAACCGTTGGCATAGTAAGACCTACAGCAAAATTGCATCAGTTTGTTTAATTTGAGAGCCGTTCTTTGAATGGTATGCCAAGACTTGTAGTTCAGGTGCATGGATAGAAGCCAGACAGAAAAATGAAATGGGATTTCATTTTAACTTAATTTAATATTATTATTCCCTGTGTATTTAATAGGTTCCCTCTATTACCATAAAATTACAATTAGGTGTATACTTTTGGAGGGGGACTGTGAACATATCCAAAATTGTTGAGGCTACAGGTGACCCTGTGGTCCAAGATTGTATATTCCTAGGAAAGTATCATTGGCTTACCTGAATGGTCTTCTCTGTGCGCTGCGGGGAGAGTCCAAGCATGGGTTAATCTCATCAGTTGTCATGGGGACTGAGTTAATTGATTGAATTAAACACGCCCTCTCTGTTCCACCGGCTGTGATGATCCAGTTTTCAAATGAAGGCGTGCACCTCCCTCCAAGGTAGTATAGAGGAAGAGAAATCCAGCAACCCTGGACCAACAAGCCAGGGCGGGTTTGGACTCTCCCTGCAGCGCACAGAGAAGACCGTTCAGGTAAGCCAACGATACTTCTTCTGTGCGCTGCTAAGGAGAGTCCAAGCATGGGATATACCCAAGCTTAAGTCTATTGGGCGGGAGAAGGCCGGTCCAAGGCAGACCCTCTGAAGAGCTGCCAAAGGCCGCCTCAGCCGAGGCAAAGATGTCCAGTTTGTAATGTTTGATAAATGGTGAAGGAGTAGTCCATGTGGCCGCACGACAGATGTCTTCAATAGATGCCTGCGTGGCCCAGGCCACGGATGTGGCCACGCTACGGGTGGAATGCGCTGTTATACCACTAGGCACCAGCCTGGACTGCCCTTCGTAGGTTCGGGCAATGCAAGCCTTGAACCATCGGCTGATAGTCTGTGGCGTGACCTTGTGACCCATCAAGGCCGGTTGAAATGCCACGAACAACGCCTTGGTCCTCCGGAAGTAAACCGTCCATCGGATATAAATCCGGAGAGCCCTCTGGACATCCAACTTGTGCCAGCAACGTTCCAACGGATGACTTGGATTGGGGCAAAAGTCCGGCAGTATCACCTCCTGGGCCCGATGGAACCAGGAGTTCACTTTAGGTAGAAAGGATGGATCCAAACAGAGAACGACCCTGTCTGGATGGAAATGGCAGAGGTCTTGGCGCATAGAAAGTGCAGCCAACAAGGAAACCCTCCTGGCCAAGGTAATAGCGACTAAGAAGGCTGTCTTGAATGTCAGGAACCGGAAGGAAACTGTCCTCAACGGTTCAAAAGGAGAAGATGTTAGCGCTTGCAGGACCAGGGAGAGATCCCAGGTAGGATATCGATGAATGACCTGGGGCCGCAAAGTAGCGGCACCTCTAAAAAAACTACGCACTTCGGGATGGTAATACAGCGACTGCAAATTGTCCAGCCAGATAACTGTCAACAAGGATGCAACTTGTCTGCGAAGCGTGTTGGGGGCCAACCCCTTATTAAACCTTGCCTGTAAGAAGTCCAAAATCTGTGGAATTGAGGTGGACAGCGGGTCCCGATGAGATTGGGAACAAAATCTGCAATAGGCAGACCAGGTCGCATTGTAGATACGTGAGGTGGATTCGCGACGAGAAGCTTGGATGGTGGCAATTACTTCATCAGAGAATCTGTCATTCCTGAGAAGGCTCCCTTCAAGTGCCATACGGTCAGGTGCAACCATCGAGGGTCCAGGAGCGCACCCTGGCTGAGGGAGACCCTGCTGTCGGGAATCCGCCAAGGACGAGACACCGAAAGCTGCACCAGATCTGCGAACCAAGGTCACCGAGGCCAATGGGGAGCGACCAGGAGGAGCTCCGCCCTCTCCACGAGCAACTTCCGAACCACCCTCGGGATGAGGGGAATTGAAGGGAAGGCGTACAATAGGCCCGGCGGCCAAGGACTGCGGATGGCATTGACTCCTTCCGCCCCCTGCGCTGGAAAACGGGAGAAAAATCTCGGAAGCTGCATGTTGTGTCGAGTCGCAAATAAGTCCACTACCGGCCAGCCAAACGTCCTGGACAGAGTCTCGAACAGGTCAGGGTGCATGCGCCACTCTGCTGGATCTATCGTGGAGTGGCTGAGCCAGTCCGCCTGCACATTCGAGGAGCCCGAGATTTGTTCTCACATGTAGTTCTGCCCACAGTCCTATCTTCTCTGCCTCTCACATGAGTCGCCTGGATCTCGTGCCCCCTTGGCGGTTGATGTGGGACCAGGTCACCAGATTGTCCGTCAGGACCAAAACGTGTGTGTCTCTCACCATCAGCTCGAAACGTTGAAGAGGTAAGTATACTGCTCATAGTTCCAACAGATTGATATTGGTGTTGACCAAGTCCGATGGCAGCCAGCGACCCTGGGTCACCTTGGAATTGGCATGGGCCCCCCACCCGAACAGACTGGCATCCATGGTAAGAGTCACCTGGCTGGGCTCCTTGAAGAGACAGCCACTCTGAATTGCTGGGGACACCCACCAGCGCAGCGAACGGCTGACCACCTCCGGCACCCTCACTAGCGCAGTAGAATGGCTGGTCTTTGTTAGTTGAAAAGGAAGTAGACTCCATTGTAGAGTGCGAGCGTGCAACCTCGCCCACGGCACCACATCGATGCACGAGATGAACATCCCTAGCAGCTTGGAAAGCAGAGCCAGGAACACACAGTCCTGTTGACATACCCGCTCCACCAGGGAAACAATGTTGGAGCGGCGGTCCGGTGACAGGAAGACCTCGCAAGTCTCGGTATCGATGATAGTCCCGAGATGGAGGCGCGAGGTGGTAGGCGTGAGGTGACTCTTTGGAAAATTCACCAAGAAGCCGTGTGCTTACAGAGTCTGAATTGTGAGCAGGAGGTCCGCATGTGCGTGTCGAGGCGATGTTGACTGAATAATTATATTGTCCAAATAATATTGTAGACGAAGGGGATGCATCCTGAGATACACCACCACCACATCCAGCAGCTTGGTAAAGGTTCTGGGCGCCGATGACAGGCCAAACGGCAGGGCTCGGTACTGGAAATGAGACCCTGCAAAACAAAATCTCAAGAACTGCCTGTGGGACGGACATATTGGCACGTGGAGGTACGCCTCCTTGAGATCTATCAATGTGAGCTAATCCCCTTGCCTGATGCATCCCAAGATGGACCTGAGGGACTACATCTTGAAGCGTTTGTACGCCACGTGCAAATTGAGCTGCTTCAAATTGAGGATGGCTCGCCACCCCCCCGAGCTCTTTGGAACTAGGAATAGAATGGAACAGAATCCTAGTCTCTCTTGTCCCAGGGACACCCTCTCTATAGCTGAAATATCGAGGAGGTGGCGGATTTCTGCCTCCATCAGTGCCCGTGTGGTGGCATTGGGTGGAACCGGACACCTGATAAATCGACTGGGGGGCTGACTGGTAAACTCTATCGTGAGGCCTAACTGGATGGTCTGCAAAGCCCAGGCGTCCGTGGAAGTTAATTCCCATTGGGTCATGAACTGTTGTAGTCTGCCGCCAATGGGAATCACCTCTCTGGAGTCATTTGGATCTCCGAAAGGCCCTAGATCCGGATCCCCGGAAAGGGTGTCTTGACTGGGAAAACTGCCTGCCCGTCCCTGCTAGCTGACCTGTCTTGAGGTCTGTCTGCCCCCTGGAAATACGACCTTTGAAACTGGGGCCTGCCAAAGGAAGAGTCAGACCAAAAGGGCTGCCTGCAATAATATGGGGCAGAACGCCGGTCTGCCCATCGATGTACCCGGGGCAGAACCTTTCTTTTGTCCCTGTCTTCTACTAGAATTGAGTCTAGAGATTCCCCAAACAATCTCTCCCCCGTGAAGGGAGCAGCCGCTAAGTGCCATTTGGAGCGCATATCCGCCTGCCAATTGCGAAGCCAAATCAGGCGGCAAGAGGTGACACTAGCTGTCATCGCCCGGGATGCAAATTTAGCGGCATTCAGAGTCACATCCGCGGAAAACTCTGCCGTGGCCAGTAATTTATTAAAATCCTGCCGTAGGCGGGAATCCTCTGGTCGCAACTGAGACTGCATCTCCCTAAGCCACATAATGGAAGTTCTATTAAAGAACATTGCAGCTGTAGCTGCCCTAATAGACCAAGCGGCCGCCTGGTGGGACTTACGCAGCATGTTTTCGGCTTTGCAGTCGTCAGGCTTAAGGCCTTCCGACACATCAGAGGTAAATACAGTTGAAGATACCAGATTGGCAACAGGAGGGTCCACAGATGGAAGCTGTAACAAGTCTTCCACTTCCGGGCCAAACCCGTAGATTTTCCTTTTGGCCAAAGTAGGACCAGGGACAGCAGATGGATGGTCCCAGGACCTCTTGATGGCGTCGATAAACAGCTTAGAGGATGGAATGACATCAGATTCATGCTCAGGCTCCGAAAACAAGCCTGCAGCTGGATCAATACCCACCGGGGTATCCGAGGACTTTGAAGATACACCAATGTTGCCCGTGAGTTTAGCTTTGTGTAGAAGTGTTTTAAATAAGGCCGGTTTAAAGAGGCCTGTAAAGACCGGCTTGTCAGGAAGGAGACCTTCATCATCAGACAAGTCCTCATCAATAATGCTCCCTTCACCTCGAAGAGAGGCTTCACTGATCCCCGAAGAGTGATGTGAGTAAGCATCACCCAGGTTGGACCAAACTTCTTGCAACTGGGCAGGATTGGTCTGACAAGGTGGCCTTTGCTGGATGCCCACAGCAATCCCTTGGGAATAGGCATTGGCAATCATATCTTGAACATCTGCTGGAAGGCGTTGCCAGCAATCTTCCGTAGAGCGGAGCCCTGCTACAGTAGGAGTAAATGTTGCCGTGGGTGTTGGCCTAGGATTAGAAGACCCCAGGGCCAAGCCAAGCTGTTCCCCAGACAATTGGGTGTGTCCCTGCACTATGCCCTGGGAGACCATGGGCCTATCCAGTGACCAATCCCTGTCAGATGCCAGCCCTGTATCCACAGCCTGAGCAACTAAGGGAGCTTGAGGAGCCCCATGAGCAGGAAGAGAAGGCAAAGCCTAGGGGGACTGCAGCAACAGTGGGGCCACCTGTTGGGGTGCCTGCGACAGGGATGCCTCTGCCTGTGTCTGGGCCTTAGCGAACTGTTTTTCTAAGGCTCTGAGTCTCCTTTCCACATCTTTCAATGCTGCTGCAGATGCCTGCTTCTCAGTGGTTTTAGAAACCTTTGTTTTTTCAGCCCTGTCTTTTGAAGAAGTCTGGCTTTTAGCTGTGGCTTTTTTGGAAGCAGCAGAAGAGGATGAAGCTTCCTGCCCCTGATCAGACTTGCCAGACATGATGGAGTCAAATGAAACCCTGTATTACTCAGAAGCAGGGTAACCCCACGCTCCTGGGGCGAAGAGGAGTAGTGCCCTAAGGCAGGGACTCCTATAAGGTGGCTGAGTGAGGAAACGACTATCGCTGTCCCACAGATCCCCGGGAACAGCACTCACTCAAAGCATCAACTAGTATCAGCTGGAAAACGGCTATAATGATCAGGGCTATTGCACTCAGAGCGATCATCAGTTAATGCCTCTAAGTCCAAAAACGCCAACAAAATGGCGATTGGAATCTGCGCAGCCATAATGCCTCTCAAAATGGCCACCAGCACTAAATGCAACGTAATGCTGCAAGAATGGTCAACAAAATGGCCGCCATGACGAATCTGCCCGGCAACAGGCAAAGGCTCCAATCAAAATGGCCACCGAACCATAAAATTACTATTAAAATGGCCACCGCTAGTCACGGAGCCGAACTAGCCTCCCCGCTACTGTCCTACCTCCTCACAAGGGCTTACGGACCATCGGAGAATACATCTGCTCATTTCCCCCAACAAGAATTCGGAGAGGACTTGCCTCTGCCTACAGCTGTTCCGCAAGAGTATAGCCTCGCGAGGCAGGGACTCCGGCTGCCTCAGCTGTTAGGCGGCGGCGGTTCTCGCCAGCATACCGGCAAACCTGCTCACACACCGGCAGCGATATTGTGCTACTTTACTAAGAAGAGTCCAAGCATAATCTTCAGTCATCATAGAAAAAAGAAAAAGGTAGGTGAGCTAAAAAAAATTGTGTCCCTCTTGTACCAACTGAGTTTTAAACCTGGATCATCACAGCTGGTGGAGCAGAGAGGGCGTGTTTAATTAAATCAATTAACTCAGTCCCCATGACAACCGATGAGATTAACCCATGCTTGGACTCTCCTTAGCAGCGCACAGGAGAACAGCCATGATCCATTGACACAACATAGATTCTACATTCAATCCAGGATACCTGACTCTAGTAAATGGCAACTGGATCAACAGATATAGAAAATTGGTGTCCCTCTTTCATAAAGAACAATCTAAAAGTCAGGGATCTGTTTACTTCATTATTAGGAAATGTGCCATAATAAATAAGTAAGTAAGTAAGTAAGTAAGTAAGTAAGTAAGTAAGTAAGTAAATACATACATAAATACATACATACATACATACATACATACATACATACATACCGGTACATACATACATACATACATACAGATATATAGAGATAGAGATAGAGATAGAGATAGAGATAGAGATAGATAGATAGATAGATAGATAGATAGATAGATAGATAGATAGATAGATAGATATAGATATATAGATACAGATATATATTAACCACCCATCTCCTTCAGAGGGGCTCTATATAATATATTAAATATATAATTATGTTTTTTCTAAAATATTATAAAATGTTTTGTGATCTTGCTGTAGTATAATTCAGAATTATTTGTGACAACATTTATATTTCTACTACCGGTATATTCTTTAATCTCATTTTATAAGTTCGTAACATAAAATCAATTTAAATTGAGAAGTCATGTAACTTATTCTAGCCTTTAACTATTCATTTCATTTCAGGCTTGGAATATTCAGATTTTATCCTATTCTGAAAAGTACCAAAATGAACAGCTTATGGGGCAGTTGCCCCAACTGGTGCCCTCTAGTTATATTGGAATTTTAGCCTAGAATTCACTGCTAAGACAAACTGCCTGCAAATGCTACACACTAGTTCTAATTCATTGGAGAATTCCAAGTTAAAGAACGTTGTTCTAAGGCATCCACCCCACATCCCCCAAAAAAGTTTATTCAACCTTATCAAATGCTTTTTTAACAGTTGAATATCATCACTAATTTCTACATCTTTATGTTATATGTAACTTATGGGTTTCATAGTCATTCCACTTATTATTAGTTTTTATTAGAAAACAAAATGCTTTTTCTTTGCTTATAATTTTGTTGTCAAAATATACATTGCAAACATGCATGCAGTAATATAGATTAGAAGCATATATATATTATATACACACACATACTCATTCCCATTCTCATTTTTACACTACTAAAATTCTGACTTTTTTCAGCATTTGGGGGTGTTTCCAATATATCAACATTCATTCATTCTGGCAATTATAGGCTTGGTGTAGCTTTTGTAAATGTTGTATAGTAAACAGCTGTCTTTCCATCTGGGCCAAGTACTTTATTTATTTATAACTATTACTTATTTATAACTACTACTTGTTATTGTCTAACCCATTGCACCCCCATTTTCCTAGTTTTCATTTTTTTGAAATTGGAATATAAACATTACATAACATCTTTATGGTGTAGAATAGATTATCTGTTAAATATATATTATCACTCCTTTACTGACACTTTTCGCTTTATTTACTATTCTAGTTTTCCTTCTGGGTTTTTTCAGTGCAGGTGTGAAAGTGCATTAAAAAGCTCTTTTATTTGGTAGATGAGTATCACAGATGGAGTGTCAACTCCACTTCTGCATTCATTTTTCATCTCAGAACATTCACTTCTTTCCTTCATGGTCACCAACAGGCTTCATGAGCATCAGAACTATGTTTTCGGGGCAGTGCTAATATAACCCTAGAAAGGACCAGCAGATTCAGAGTCTAAAATACCAACCCTGTAAAAACAAGAGGTTGTGATATTGCTGTATTGGTCCTTGTTTACATTTTTGATTGATTGACTGATAGACAGATCACCAAAACATAACACAGTCCTCCTCCACTGCAATAAACATGACTGTAATCCTGTTAAATAAGTATGGGAATAAGTTTCATTGTGGATTTAATTGAGTAAGATTAATTTGCAAAAAAAATACTGATTTTAGCAGCCCTTCCATCCCGAAATACATGCTTCAGCATTTAATAAGAAATGCCCCCCAAAAAAACATTCCCATAAGGGTTACTGTACCATTGAAAAGCATTAAAATGTAAGACATAGAATCTCCATCAAATGAGAATATTTAATCTCTTCTTAATTACTTTCTTCGTTTTCAGCCTTGCATTTCTAATCTTTCCCAAACACAATAGTAACACCTGAAAGGCTCACTTTCTTTAATATATTAAATATGTAATTATAATAAATATTTTAGATGTATACATGCACACACCTATATAATTGTATAACTATATATTTAATATATTATATAAAGCTCCTCTATGAAGGAGATAGACAGGTAAGAAATTTGATAAATAAATAATTCACAGCTGCTTCTACCTCAGCTTTCTCCTCAAACAATATTATGATCATAATATTTGTGGTAAAAGCTGAGATAGAACAGCTGTGACATATTTATATTTTTTCTGTGATAAAACTTATTGAGTTAATTTGGGATAAAGAGGAATTGATAATCTATATGTCCAGCAGAAAAGCTGATGTATCATTTTTTAAAAACAAATTGAATTCACCTGCCAGAGCAATGAGGGTCTATCACTTTACCTGCCACTCTGTTGATGATGCCGTTTCTCCTGTGGTGGAAAAAATCCCACAGCATCAGTCCTTTGCTTTCTCCTTCCATTACATTACTAGTGGCAGCAGTTGGAGAACAAATATCTGCATATTAATTTGCACCATTTCATAGGCAGCATAGCAAGACTCGAATAGAGTCTTATTTTTGAATGCCAGAAAAAAAGATTCCCTTTCAGTATCTGCAGCACATAATAGCATATCACGCTCCATACAGCATGAGTCATATAGATCATAGCCTACAAAAAAAAGCACCTTTCCATTGTTCCATTTTTCATACTAGGACACAGCATAGCACACTGGCATCTGAGTGCCTCTTTGTATTACACACTCAAGTACCCCAGGTGAAATAACTTTTACTTCTTTTCCTCCCCGCTCCTTCCAATAAAAGGTTACATTATGAAGGGATAAATTCTATGGATTAAAAAAACAAAACCAATCTGTTTTCTTCCGCCCCTTTCAAATACTCAGTGATGCTAGGCTGGAAATGGAAACAACATAAATAGCTTAGGCTTGATACACAATAGTAATTCAAATGCTTTTTTTTTTTAAAGGGAATTGTTGAAAATACCAGCTGTGCTATTTCCTCAAGCACTTGGAAGCATCACCTAGAATTTACAACATGAGATCCCCTTGGATTTACTTCAAAGCAGTTGCAACACTTAGATCTCTTAGCTAATTTGGGGGTCTGGTATGTATCTGGGGGTGAAAACATAAGGGGTCCTTTTGGGAGCTCTCTGCCAGATCTGAAGGAGAATCATCAAGCTTCTCCTTGGCTAGTACAGAGATTAATACTGAGAAATGTGTGGAATTAAAGCATCCCACGGAGGATTAAGAGAACTGGAGGTATAATAAATTTAGAAGGTGCTTAACCTCTGGTGAATCAGTTTCCTATATATAAATTCCATTTGACTTCTCCCAACCCATAAAGATTTTGTGCATACAATTTGTACATGTATTAGTTTCCTTGTGAGCTATGTCTCTGTATTATCAACAAATTATATATTATCGTTCTCTGGTGCAGGAATGAAATGGCCTTCTATTTTAATCCAAAGAGAAAGAAGAGGAACTGTGCCCCAGGTAACAAACATTTAACAAAATATGCACTAATGTTTAGAGGCTGGTAGAATTCTCCTACATTTCAAAGTCTTTTAAACTTTACAAAAGCATAATTTAGGACCGTAATTTTAAGAGATGACAATGGAAGCCAAGCAAATCAGAGGACTTCGGTCATGCTCAACTGCTCCATTATTTCTTCAGGCTGTATGAAAATAACCCAGATGCTATTGAAGATTACTCCATCTGCACTCCACCTTACTATTCCCAAAACTGTTCAGCAACAAAGTTAAGAAGGCTCCTTTAAAACTGCAGAGTTTTAAAGCTGAAGTGTTCTATGGTGAAGGACATACCGTATTTTTCGGAGTATAAGAGGCTCCGGAGTATAAGACGCACCTAGCTTTTGGGGAAGAAAACAAGAAAAAAAATCTGCCTCTGCCTCCCAGCAATTTGCCTCCCAGCAAACAGCAAACAGTACAGATGATATACACTGTTTGCTGTGTATTTCTGTGCATGTGTGCCTGACCCATAGAAATAGCAAAGAATTGGAGAAATGTACATTATGGCAGTATATTAATGGCAGAAAGTTTTCTTAAATGTAGTCACACTAACTCCTCCCAATTATTTAAATAGATCTACTCCAAACATGACTAAGTCAGGGTTTAACTCAGCTGCCTTATCTTAATACTACAACAGGACACTGTTACATTTCAGACTATACTTGTACAGATGCTGTTAAAATTGATGTGGCTTTCTTGCTATTTAAAAGAAGATACAATGGCACTGGGCCTCTTCAGATCAAGCATTTATTTTAAAAAACTTCTTCATTTTGTTAAGTTGTCTAGAACAATAATAAAGCAGTCTTTAAAAAATAAGTCTAATAATTTGAACATTCTATAGGCATTTATAGTTATTTACTTACCTCCTTGCAGCGAACAACAAACAGCCAGTTTTAGCAGTGATTAGCACAAGAAAATAAAACTCTGCCTCTGCCTCCCAGCAATTTGCCTCCTTGCAGTTAGTTTCACTTTCAGTTTTAGCACATGCTGCCTGCCTGCAGCCTGAATCAGCTGATGTTCAGGAAGCTGATAATCAGTTGCTTGGCTTAACAGGTCTGTTCTGTTTGCTGCAAGGAGGTAAATTGCTGGGAGGCAGAGGCCAAAGCAGAGGTGGGTTCCTCCCTGTTCGGACCAGTTCTCCCGGTAGCGACCCGCTGGTGACATCACGATGACATCACGGATCCGGTTCGGTCGGTGCTGGTCCGTGGGCGCTGCCATCTTTTTTTTTTAATATTTTTTGATTTTTTTTATTTTTTTTTATTTTTTTTTCTTCTGCGGATGTGCAGAAGCCAAGTTTCCGGCACTGAATTTTTTTTATTTTTTTGCGTGCGCGCGAAGGAAGCGAACCAGCAGTGAGGTAAGTTAGAACCCACCCCTGGGTAGGAAGGAGAGGGCATGGGACCCAAGGGGCTTCTGCCTGCCAGCGCGCCATGGGCAGTAGGAGATTGCAAGCCGCAAGGGCTCTGGTGGGACGTGGAAGGCATGCGGCTTCTGGCATTGCAGGGGGGAGGGGGCAGAAGCCTACCTGATTTCTCCGTCACGTTTCTCCGCCACATTTCTTGTGCAGGGAAACAAAAGGTTGTGGGACTAAAAATAAAGTGCAATCAATCAATTTCAACTTCTCGCAAAAGAAAAAAATCCCACAAACTTTTGTTTTCCTGCACATGATAGCAAGAAACGTGACAGAGCTGGAAATCAGGTAGGCAAAGAAATGCTTGGGGGAAGCGAGGGCATCTGGCTGGTGGTGGGTGGGGCAAGCGGTGGCAAACTCTCTTCTCCCTGCTGCATCTCCTTCCCTCGTGTTGTCTGCTCCATTTCCCATTTCTACATTGCAGCGCAGCTGCAGGATCCACTTTGATAGCGAAGGGGGGGGGATAATTTGCCTGGCCAAACTAACCCCGCAGTCTCCCCTACACTGGGATCAGCTTCGATCAAGTCAGTCAGTTGGTCAATGGCTCCTTTGGCAGCAAACAAAACAGCCCCGTTGCGCCACACCTCCTCCTGCCAGGAAGTGCAAATGGGCTGTCGGAGCTTGGAGAGAGAGAGCAAGAGAGCTCTCCAACCTCTCTCTCTCTCCCTCTCTCTGTGTGTGTGTGTGTGTGTGTGTGTGTGTGTGTGTGTGTGTGTGTCTTTTTTTCTCCCTTCCTCCAGTTTCTTTTCTTTTTTTTTAAACAAGGGGGGGGCGGGTGGGGGGGGTAGAGAGATGAATTAAAAAAAAAAGCAAGACCACAGAGTTAAAAGAACAG
>QLTV01002140.1:1359453-1404026 GCA_003457575.1 Thermophis baileyi
TATACCCCCCTTAATGGCCGCAGTCAGCCACGCCTTAATCGATGGAGGGATGTCCTGGTCCAAAGCCCCCTCCTGGCGGAGCCCCGCCGCAGTTGGGGTAAAAGTGGCCGATGGGGAAGTTCCACGACTACCCTCTGAAGGTGCCACCCTTTGGACAGACCAAGAATCCAGAATCTCTAGATCAGAAACGGGCAGCAGCCCTTGTGACCTCTGCTCCGACTGGTCTGCCGTGATCCCTCTTTGAGGGGTTGGACTGGGAAAAAGTCCAGGCTGGATTACTGGAACAACTAATAAAACAACCCAGAGCTCTCTGGAGCTAAAGGAAAAATGATAAAATAAAAACAGGGAAAAAGTCCAGGCTGGATTACTGGAACAACTAATAAAACAACCCAGAGCTCTCTGGAGCTAAAGGAAAATTGTCCATGAGCAGAGGACTGGATTGAAAGACTGGGGAAGTACGTCATCAGGGAGGCGGATCCTCAGAAAATTCAACCCAGTCCATAGAGCTATGGGGGCTAGACTAACCCATCCTGGACTCTTCCTTCGATATGAGGGAAAATAATATTGTAATGATACAAATCAGAATAATTTAAATTATTAATTCATAACATGATTTAAATATCACAGGATTTATCAACTGAAATATTTATTTTGCACAAGTGTTACAACAATCCACGTGGTTTTTTTTGCAACTAAATAGTCCTCTAGCTTAGTCAGTAGAATAATACAATTAAAATTAATGCATTTTTTTAAAGCTGTAATGCTGAAGCCTAGGCGAATGGCGGAAATATACTTTGCCTATACAACATTTCAAGGACTTTGTCCAAATCATTTTTTACCTTTTGGATGAAAATGGGTCACCTTGCTTCTGCATGAAAGACCAATAACAACTCACCTACAAATTTCCTGAAATCATTCAACAATCTCTGATCCACTCTTTCACAGATTTTCTGATCACAGATACATCTGAGGGCTATTTTCACTCCAGATTTCTACTTATTTTCATAGGCAACTATACTAGATCGCGAGTGTAAAAACCTGTGTACAACTTTAAAAAGATGCAAAATACCCGATACCAAACACAATTTGTTCTTGGTTTAATCTATTTAAGTGATCTAAACATACTATCATAAAGTTGGAAAAGTCCAAAAAAGCCAGAGATCAACTGATAGGTATCTGCATGTCACAAAGATCAAGCTATACATCTGTTATTTTACAAAGTCTTCTCAAAGAAAAGCATGAGGCAAGATGAATTCAATCTTTCACATTGATTACTTTCTAAAAATACCACGTGTTCACAGGGCTTCACAGGCAAAAAATATCACACGGGATCCTATTATTCAATAGCAATAGCAATAGCAATAGCACTTAGACTTATATACCGCTTTACAGTGCTTTACAGCACTCTCTAAGCGGTTCACAGAGTCAGCATATTGCCCCCAACAATCTGGGTCCTCATTTTACCCACCTCGGAAGGATGGAAGGCTGAGTCAACCTTGAGCCGGTGAGATTTGAACCGCTGAACTGCTGAACAGTCAGCTGAAGTAGCCTGCAGTACTGCACTCTAACCACTGCGCCACCTCGGCTCTTCAAGGATCCACAAGAACCCAGGAATTCTCGATTTTAAAGAAATTTACCATTTTTCAGCATCTCCAAGACCCCAAACATACAACACTCAGAGCACATTATTTCAATTGCAAGTCCTGCAGATTTTTAAATCACGGTCAGTATATTCTGGACACCTTATTCAAACATTTAATGCAATACATTCCTGATTTCCCTATGATCACATAGAACCTCAGCACCCCATCAGCCTGCAGAAGCACATTACAGCTAATCAGTGATTGATGCTGAGAAAATATTAAATCAACTACAATTGTTGTCTTCATCTTCAGCACTGTCATAAACCATGGTTTATAGACCATAATGGCAGAGTTAATGTAATAAGCAATGTCAAATCCAAACAAAACAAAGCAGCATAGGGTGATGGATGAGTTCCCACCAGTGCACTCTTCTAGACAACCAGCTCATATGTTACTTAATCTTTTTAGCGTAACCTTCAATACACTCCATTTCTGACTGCCTTTTTACTACCAGTCTAATGTTGTACATCTAATCCAGCATGATACAGTGGAACCCTGGAACACTTATTCAGCACTTCCAAATAGTCAGTGTTTGTTTTTGCTATCTCCAAACTAGCCAACTGAGACATGTCTTCTGCATTCATGTTCAGATGCCATTTTCTGATATCTGAGCAAGTGTGAACCCTTATGCACACACAATTCCCTTCATCCCCTCAAGAAAAAGAAGAGAACCTATCAATTTCTTTGCACCACCGGATCATCCCAATCCATCCATGTATCTAATGAATGCACACAAGTTTTAAGAAACTAGCTGATCATTCACAAAGGCCACTTGGATGATTATTTTATTTTTATTTATGTATAAATAAAACTCACAATTCACTATCAAGCATCTCTCAGTAGGTGGGCACTTATATTCATCAGATGGCAGAAATGATAAAGTGAAGACTCAAAAAAGAATGCCAAAGCAAAAGTGAGGACCATTTTCTGCAAAAAGAGAATCTCACTGCTCCCAAATCTAGCAAATCTGCAAAAGATACTTCATACTTTTCTCCCCAAAGATACAAACACAAAATCTTTGGAAACCAGCTAGCCAAATGAATGACATGCCACCTACGGTACTAACTTGCTTGCAGGGTAGAAATGATACATCCGTGTTTCACAAAGAAACGTTGAAGAGCAGGAGATTAAAAAACATTTAGAAGAAAGATCATTTTGAAAGTTACATGCTATGAAATGTTCCAAGTTGGAATGTCTATAGGAATAGATAAGTTATTGATGGGGAGAAGAAAGGGAGGGCTCAATCATTTTAGATGATTCTCCATATTATAATTCTGGAGAGCAATGGAGACACAAGGCATGTCACGGCAGGGAGAAGCTGCCAAATGGAAAAAGCTTGTGTGAATTATGTACAAACCTAAACTACAATATTTTGTCAAATAGCTGATAGTAGCATAGGACTTCATGGAAGAATCTGATGAAGGACTTACTGTATATCCTCTCCTTTGTTTTCCTAGAAACGCTGAAGGTTTGGGAAATCTTCCCATGTATCTTCTTTTACATGGAAGGGTTGAACTAATGGACTAATTAAGAATCTCTTAAAAGGATATGAATGTGACTGCAACATCAAGAACAGACTGTATGTGTGAAATCACAAAGATCACCATGCAGAGGCAAACAGGTCTTCCCTATTAATTCAAGTGAAATGTTTTTCTTTAAGAAAAGTGGTTTAATATTTCATGCTGTCAGAGTTCATTATTAAAAAAAATACAAAAGAAATCAGGCAAAACAGTAACTTGTACAAATAAATTAGTCAAATAAAATCCTAACACTATACTATGAAAGAAATAGGAACCATAAACCTTGAAGGTTCCAGAATATTCCTGTGGATTATTTGGCAAAGTCTGGAAGATGAGCCCAAAGTTCACACAGATATCCATCTGTCTGTTACGCAATCTTTATTGGCTTCCGGTTTGTTTTAAGCAGAATTCAAACTGTCCGCTCATTCTCATCTTCAACGAAGTGAAAGTCATGCTGGGGGTCCTATTGCTAATATAACTGCAAGCATACAAAAGAGATGCCTGGACTATAGATTTTTTTTTTGTAACTGGACAGTTATAAAATTGTTCTGCTAGCATTTAGATGCCAGGTTATGAAAATATGGGTTTCATTATTGTTGTTTTGTAATTGATTTGAAAGCAGTCTTGCTATTTCATATTGGCTGCCCAATTCCAGTGGACTCTTGGGTATTGGAGGTCAGTTTTAAACTATTTTAATGGATACTGTTATATTGTATTATTATAGTAGAACAGCAGGTCATAGAGAAGATTACTTTTATGGAAAGGACACCCAAAAATTCATTAACAAAGCAAATAGGGCAATGTCTGATTCATTATCTGGTTGAGATTCTGAGTCAATGTGTACTCTGTTTTGCCATTATTTTTTTCCTTTGCACAACTTTTAAAAAACTCTACATTTCCTTTGAAAATTGAAGTGCCCTGTTGAAAGAATTCATCTTCATGTCGTCATAAATTTAGATGCTATGAAAATTGAGACAGAGGGTTAATTTCTTTAGCACTGAAAAACAGAACAGCCTTCCTGTACTCCCAGTTTGTTAGACCTTCAACTTCCCTAACTTCCTATCAGTTGAGCTGGAGTCATCAGTGTTTGGGCTCATGAAAACAAGCATATGTCAATTAGGCCATTTTATACTTTATAATGTGTTCCAAGGCCCAAAGTTACAAGCATTTTCATTATATATTTACAAATATGTAAATATATAATGATGTAGGAGTGGCAGAAGTGAAGAGAGTGAAAAGAGTGAAGAGAGAGATAAGCCTAGAATCCCAACTAGCCACAAGCAGACTAAGTCCATCACCCCCTCCCCCTTGAATTCTGTTGACCCTTATCTATCTCCAAGTAGGCGCTAACCATTGAGAAGATTTCCATGCATAGGCTTTTTAGCAATAAATCAGTTTAATTGGACCATTGCATAGGGACCTGGTCTTTTCACACCTGACAGCTGTAGTTCTTCACACATGCAGCTGCCAACTCTTCTCCAATGCACAAAGAAATATCAAAAATTCTATGTATGTCTGAATATGTCCATGGTTTTCTAATCTTCTTTAATATTTAAGATATTTCATCAAATTTTAACAAAACATTACTCAAAAAGTCCAAGCAAAGCTGATGAACTATATTTTGAAATTCCTTAAGAATTATCAAAACTTTTAAGAAGCAATGCATATACACACATACTCACAAACCACTCATCCCTAACATTTCACTTCGCCCCACGTGGAAGGAAAGTAGCCCAAGCTAATGTTCCTGTAGATATACGGTATTGGTCAGCACACAACAAGTTTTGGAAATGTTGAGACATCTCTACTTGATTTGAATGATCCCAGTGTAATGTTATGCTTTTTCCTCCTTTCTAGTGTCTACTACAGATGCTAAGAGATACTTTTCTGCCACAAGCTCAGTCATGCCAACATAATATTCTAACAGCATGCTCTCATTTTTTCCTCTCCTTCTCTTGCTTCTTACAAAGGCATTCCAACTATCCTATAATCCTGGAGCCACCCTGGGTCCCAAACAAAGGTGCAGGTATTGCAAAAACTATGCAGCACAACCAACCCTCACCACTCCCAGTTTATCCCTTCCTCCTCTTCCCCCTCGCTCTATCAAGATTTAAAACACTTTTCACGATGGTTGGTAGGAATGATTTAAGCCGTCTGCTCTGGGCTTAACTTAATTCCACACCCTTGAGATTTCCAAAAGGGAGAGATGGGGGGGGGGGTTAGGAGAAAATTAGCTGCAACCATTCATAATTTGAGACTGGAGTAGAGGGTGATTCATAGGTCTGCTTTCTATACCTTAAGAGTATCAGAACATGATTAGTTTTTTGCAGGGTGTAGCCTGTGTGCAAATAGCCTTCAGAGTACAAGAGCAAGTGAAAAGCAGATTTACTGCCTTATCAGTAACTTACTGGAGGTGTTTGCTTTTTTAAAAATCAGCTTTCGGAAAGCTTCCTCAACATCACTTATGAAAATCTAAGCATGCCTTTTTATAAATTAATATAGGTATTTCAGAATATAGTCAGAAAAGGGTACAAGCCTGTTTTTAAAAGAAACTTTTAAATGTCAAAAGTACTTGGTGCAGTAGGGGAATAACAGTGTTGCAAATATTGTGCTACCTAAAAGCATGAACATGGGAGAGGACATTTCAATCATTAAATCCCTTTTGTTTTTCAGTGCAGGAATCCACACGAAAGCATCCAGAGTAGATGGTGGTTCAGGCATTTTCCTGAATATCTCCAGTGGTGGATACATATCAATCTTTCTCCTTTCTGGGTAATTAATTCCACTATTTGAATAGCTCCTACAATTACCAGGATTTTTTGCTCTGACATTCAGTAAAGGTTGACTACTTGTAACTTAAATCCATCAGTCTATCTCTTCTATTTGGTCACATTCTATATAACATCCTTTCAGGTATTTTGAAGAGTGTGATCATACCCTTACCTCGTTGCTAAACATTTCAAATTCTTTCAACCTCTATTTGTAAGTTTTAGTTTCTAGTCCCTGATCATCCTGACAACCTTCCCTGAATATGTTCCCGTTTGATGTCCAGAACTGGGTTCAATATGAAGGCGGGAGACTAACATGGGATAAAACAGAACAATTATTTCTTGTAATTTACTTATTTTTCCAATTTATATGGTGGCCCATCTCAACAGGTGATTTCAACAGAAATGATACAGCCTATTATAACATTTGTCTTTTTTTGCAGCAAATCACACTGCTCATTCACATATGATTAGTTTTTAGGCACATATGATATAGCCTCTTTTTTTTTTACAACTGCTGCCAAACATCACCTTGCTACACCTTTGTTTTGATTTGTATAAAACTTGCATTTCTTTCCATTACATTTCAGCTATTTATTGCCCATCCATTTCTCTAACTGACCGAACAGCAGCATTCACAGGAACTCATTGCCATTAGTAGAGTGATGGTGAGAACCCATTGCAAACTTTGTCCCTTGGGCCATGTATGCAATGTTGTGATGTACACAGAAGGTGGGGCTTGCATCACAACACTGCCACGCTGCTGATGCCAGTCTGGCCCCTTTGCCCATCCCTGCAGATGCTGTTACTATCAAGATGGTTTTGAATTTTACTGCTACCCTTTGCAGCATCAACTATTCTGATCCATTTTGCCTGCAAATTTGATATACGTACCTCCACCTTATCTTTGAAGTGATTTTTTTCTTCTAAAATCCAAAAGAAGATCCATGGCTAAACCATGCACAACCTCACTGGGTATCATTTTACAACTTTAATGAGGAACCATTTATGAACACCCTGGGTACATTTTGCAAGCCAACCATATATCCATTTAATGGTCCTGCCATCCTAGGCATCCCTAATCCTAGATGCATTCCCTCAACTGACACATTCTCATGTTTATTATTTCTTTTCATTTTCAAACTGTGCAAACTGCACTGCCTTCACTTACACAGGTCTAAGAACAAAAGCAGACATATAAACAACTTTGGCTCTTCAAGCTATCATGAAGATGCCAGACTATTTTCTAGGCACCCCCTCCTTTCCCGGGTCCAACAAATTCAGGGTTGTTTTTTTTTCCTTCCTAATTTTTTTTAAAAAATACAGCTTCCCTGTTGTCCTGCTCAGTTCAAGAGTTTCCTCCCTAGTTTAACTGCAGAAAATGCCTGTTGCCAAAAGCTAATTTATTTGTTTTTGTTTTTTGCAAGGGGAAACAAAACAGCCAAGATTCCACTGAAAGTGTCTTTCTTATAAATGTCGCTGCCCCTCCTCCTCCTCCTCCTCCTCCTCCTCCCGTCTAATTGCCTGCAATAAAGCCGCCGTCAACGACTAGACTCGAGAGGGCTCGCCTTCTGCTTTAGCGGCTAGCCAGGCTCCTCCCTTGCATCTAAGCAATTTCTTAAATAAAGAGCTCCCGCAAAGCAACCAGCTGGGAGATCATCAGCGCGCAAGAAGAAAATCGCCTTCTGAGAAGGAGGGGAAGAGAGGGGGGGGAAGAGAAAGGGGTCGCCAAACGCTTCCTTCCAGTTAATCTCATCCGTCATTTTCATCGCGGATGAAGGCGGGGGGGGGGGGATCCGCAAGGTGGATCCCCGCAGCTCTAAACAAAAAGGAGAGGGGGTTTTGACGTTTCTTCTGCTATTCACAGAATAAAGTCCCCCTGTGAAGAATTATCAGAGGTCCGGTGGTTTAGGAAGGTCTCTAAGCGTCCCAAGTTTTCCTACCCTGTTGCATCAATCAGGGAACAGCCAGCCAAGCGGTTTTCGCGGGTTCTGTTTAATTGCAACCGGGGAACATCTTCTGAATGGTCACGTTTATCATTCATCATCAAAGCTACACCAGCAGCACCTCCTTCTCGGCCTCCCCCACCCCCACCCCCACTCCTTCCCTTGGATCCTGCCTTGAGTTTTGATAGCGATTCTGCCCATTCCGACGGGGGCGCCCGCCGATGCGATGGCCACCGAGGTTCGCCACTGGGCTGTCCCCACCCCTCATCCGAGGAAGTAAAATCGCGGTACGCTCGTTTGGTTAAAGTTTATTTGGAAGGCTGTCTTCGATTTTATTTTATTTTTCCTTCTTCCCTTTTGGAAAGGAAAGACTCCCAGCTACTCCCCGAGACAGCAAAGAGAAAAGCCAGGCAGGACTGAAGTTTTAATTCATTCCCTGCAAAAAGCAGCAGCAGGTTCTGCGCTCGTTCTCCAGCCCAGCCCCGATGAACAGGGAAAGGGGCCGGCATTCTCCTCCCAAGAATGTATTAGCTCGACTAGAGGGTCAAGTAAGATTCCGTCCGGGAAACGCGGGCTGGAGCTCTGCTTAGAGAGCGAGCACGGAAGGACGAGTCGAACCACTAACGGAACCAGCCTTCACCTCGCCTCCACGAGGGCCGGGACATGGTATAAGACGCTATAAATCACTCGGGTGGAAATGGCCTGTAGGCTACACATCGGTATTCTTTCCACGTTAAGAGCAATCACAGGACCGCCGCCCCGGTTCGATTCTTCCCCTATTCAAGCTCTCCAGACAAAAGGGGGAAAAAAGAAAGGGGGGAAAAAAAACAACCACCGGCCAAATTTGCGAGCGCCCTGTTTGTGCCCCGCGCCTTCATACCAGGCGTTTCCTTTCTGAAACGCGAAAAGGCAGAATTAAGGATCGGGTGTCCCCCCCCCCCCCAGTTACACCTTCCACCACGCCAGCCCATCCCCACCCTTCGTCTATTGTAACCCGACACAGCTGTGGGCGGGGGAGGACCGGCGGTGGGAGCACTAAGTTGGGAGCCGGTCGTCCGTCGCTCGCTCCTCTCTCGCTCTTGGCCAAACCTTGCCCGCCTTCTCCCCCCGACCCCAAACACCTTGCCCGGCTTTGCCCGGCTACCGCCCCCGGGCCCACCACGCACCCACCGTTCCGACGCTCTCCTCCCCTCCCTGGGAAAAGCCCGCTTCTCAATTCAAGCAAGATTCGGGGAGAAGGGCAGGAGAGCCCTGCAAGAAACGCCACCGGTTCCGAGCGCCGGTAGCATCTCTGAGCTCCACAGCGGGAAGGCTTGGAAACCACTTCCTGGCCTCAGCTTCCTAGCCTTCCAGATCTCGGGATAGGGTAGGCGAGCCGCATTGCAGCCGGACTACAAGGGAAATCCACCGGGGGACACGTCCCGTGGAGTCGGTGCTCGCTCCCCGCGTCTTTTCTCCGAGCGTGGGATGGGAAAGAGGCAGGCAGAGCAACGGAACCGAGCAGGACTTTCCCTCCTCCCGCGAGTATCAACAGCAAATTGAACAATCCGGCGAATATTGTCGTTTTTTTTAAAAAAAGTTTTCTTTCCACCCGCCCACTCGCTTCCCTTTCGTTGATATTTTGTTACCTTCCACAGCTGCAATTGCAGATGCCAAGCAGAAAAGCACAACAAAATCCAGTGCCGTGGGAGCCCCAAACATGATGCAGAAGAAACGGGGGCAGATTTAAAAGGAAGGAAGGAAATAGTTCCTTGTTGGACCAGATTTAGTTCCTTTCTCGTCGCTTTTTCTTTCTCTCCCTCTCTCTCTATAATTCAATATATATTTATATATATCCTGAACAACTCCGCTCCGGAATACCGAGTCCACCGCGTGGGTCCGTGTGTGCGTGCGTGCATGCGTGTGTATGTGTGCAAGTGTGTGTAGGTATGTGCCGGTGTCTGTATGCGTGCGTGTGTGTGTGTATGAGGTGTGATGTGTGTGTAGGTGAGAAAAAAAGAGAGTCTATATTCTAGTGTCACATTGCAAGCGGTAGTAGAGTACAGTGAGAACAAGATCAGCCGCTGAAGGGAGGGGGAGAGAGAGAAGGGTTTCCCCCTCCCCGCCACTGGCGCGCGCGCGCGCGCTCGCACCCCATCAATACTTTTCCCACCCCTAACGGCTCCCGTCCAATCAAGAAATCAAGCCCACAAAAATCCTCCGACCAATCAGCAACGAGCACCCCCTTTACTCCAGTATTGTTAGTTTTAGAGAAACTTTTGCAGGAAGCCGTAGGGAAAGACCTGCGCGATGGAGCAAAAGCCTAGAAGGAAGGAGAACAGCGCCCCCTAGTGTTTCCTCGGCCACATAGTTCGTCTCGTTCTATTCAAGCCGTATTCATTCCGGTCGCTCGCACTTGGCTCTTTCTTAACCTACCTATTTCTACCTTAGGGTCTGGTCTGTATGAAAATTTTCTTCACCCTGGGTCTTCAAGACTCTCCCATTCAATATGTCTCTTTATCTAGGAAAGTACCGTATGCTAATGCAGCCCAACTAACCTGAGCTGTCCCAGGTGAAGGCAGAGTCTAGCGGTGGTGAACGGAGCAGAAGGAGACGGAGGGACCTCTGACAAACAAAGCCTTTCTTGACCTTTGGGCATTTTAGTCGCAACATTATATATGCTAGTAATGCCTAGAATCAAATTCCTCTGCTGTTGTTTAAAAAATAAACAACAGCAACTATTTTCACCCAGGTTTTGATGGGAACAAGCCATTTTTGCATTTGGTAGAAATGAACATAATACAATAATCCAAAGTCTATATATGGCATACGAAGATAGATATTTGGGTCACAACTTTCAAAATTGTAATCCTACTTTGCTTTTGAAAGGTTCAGGCAGGTAAATGCTTAAGTAACACCATTGATTTATTTGCTTTAGTCTGCAGGCTGATATCTACGTATACTGGAATTAATATTATTAAAGTTAACTGGGTCGAGTTGAAGAGCATTCCTTGTAAAATATGTTGCCTTTTGGTAGAGCTTCCAAGGAAGAGGCACAGTGGTTAGAACACAGTACTGCAGGCTAACTCACTGCTCACTCTAGGAGTTCAATTCTGACCGGCTCAAGCTTGATTTAGCCTTCCATCCTTCCGAGGTTGGTAAAATGAGGACGCAGATTGTTGGGGGCAATATGCTGACTCTGTAAACTGCTTAGAGAGGGCTGAAAAGCACTGTGAAGCAGTATATAAGTCTAAGTGCTATTGCTAATTTACAACAAACAAGCAAACAATAACATATAATAGTGTGCTAAGAAGAAAGATACTTTGAAGTTGTAATCTAAGGGTCAGCTAAGGTCAGCCTGAAAAAGGAAATCAAAAGTACATGATTCATGGGAGGAGTCTGGTAGCCCCTTTTCCAGCCAACAAATTTTTATTAACATTTTTATTAAAATTGAGCTGCAGCTCAATTTATCAGATGCAGAGTGGTTAGACTGATGAAAGATTTGAACTGGGGGGGGTGAGAGAAGGGAGGGGAGACAGGTTGATTATGCAGATTACATATGAGACAGATTACTAGTACAGGTAGTCCTCTACTTATGACCACAATTGAGCCCAAGATTTCTGTTGCTAAGCGAGACAGTTATAAAGTGAGTGTTGCCCCATTTTACGATTTTTCTTGCCACAGTTGTTAAGTGAATCACTGCACTTGTTCAGTTAGTAATATGGTTGTTAAGTGAATCTGGCTTCCCCGTTGACTTTGCTTGTCAGAAGGTCACAAAAGGGGATCACATGATCCTGGGACACCGCAACCGCCATAAATATGAGTCAGTTGCCAAGCATCTGAATTTTGATCGTGTGACCATGGGGATGCTGCAACAGTTGTGTGAAAAACAGTCATAAGTCACTTGTTTCAGTGCTGTTGTAACTTCACAAATGATCACTAAATGAACTCTTATAAGTCAAGGATTACCTGTACTTTATGAATTTGCCATTGGAATGTGTTAAAAGCTTACTGAGTTTGTTGAGATCTTCTGAGAGTACCTGAAATATTTTGATGGGGGTGGGTTCAGATACCTCTATAGGCAATTAAATCTATTTTTCTACAGCAGCCACTTTGAGACCTGCTATAATGTCCTGGTAGGTCATAATGATCTGATACTACTTAGTCCTTGTTTGGAATCTATAGGTCAAAATTGCATCCATTAATTATTTTATGCAAACTTTGCCCCATTTGTCCAACAGAATCTGCAGGCAGATAATTTTACCTATATGCTTTTATTATATCCTTCCCATCCTTAAAAATTAAAAGGCATCTGATAACAATATTAAAAGAATAAAACCAGTGGCTTCCGGTATTCCCAGTCAGCATGACCAGAGGGGCAGGCCAGCCGAAGTTATCCTTCCAGTACCTGAAGGTTGTCCGCAGAAGGCCTGATCCAGATGGCTTGCCATGCTGATGTGCGGCTATCTTTGGAACCCCCTTTACAACAAGGCAGAGTAGTCACCTGCCTTTTTCAACAGCAGACAAAGATATCTTTATTTCCCCCAGCCTTTTAATTATAGTAATAGCAATAGCACTTAGACTTATATACCACTTCACAGTGCTTTACAGCCCTCTCTAAGGGGTGTACAGAATAAGCATATTGCCCCCGACAATCTGGGTCCTCATTTTACCAGGATGGGAGGCTAAGTCAACCTCGAGCCTGGTGAGATTTGAACTGCCAATTGCAGGCAGCCGGCAGGCAGCAGAAGTAGCTTGCAGTACTGCACTCTAACCACTGTGCCACCGTGGCTCAGAATTATGGGTTAATTCTGCTGTAATGTTTAACTTTATATTGCTGTTTGCTTTTTGTCGTCGTTTTAATGTTACATTACTGTTGATTTTGTTCTGAACTTAATGTTTCAGTGTAAGTTTTTAGTAATTGTGACATTACTAAAGTGTAACATGCTTTTGATATATATATTTTTTAAATGGGAAGCTGCATGGAAATCTTTTAAATATATAAATTCCTTCTACATTTTCCATTTGATGGTTTTGTTGTTTCTTACAGGTTGGCTTCAAAAAAGAACTATGGTACTGTTCCTGCTTGTCTATATTATTCTTAGACATTCTTCATCCTCAGGTCAAGTTCATGGAGGTGGACATATAGTTTTCTTGACAATAATAGGAAAGTGGTTCACCATTATCATCTTTTGTAGATATCTACCAATAGCAATAGCACTTAGACTTATATACTGCTTCACAGTGCTTTACAGCTCTCTCTAAGCAGTTTACAGAGTCAGCATATTGCCCCCAACAATCTGGGTCCTCATTTTACCAATTTCGGAAGGATGGAAGGCTGAGTCAACCATGAGCCGGTTAGGCTTGAATCCCTGGAGTGAGCAGTGAGTTAGCCCTGCAGTGGTGCATTCTAACCACTGCACCACCACGGCTCTTAGCTATCTAGCCTATAGCCCTAATATTTTTTTGTAGTCTCTAAGTATTAATGCCATCTGACCTTGCTTAGCTTTTAAAGGTCAACCAAGGTCAGCTAGATGCTGCCATCTAATTGTGTGATGTTATAATTACAGACATATAAATTAAAGATATTGTAGGATGTGCAATGTCAGAAAATGTTTTTTAATAGCTACTGTAATATCTACCAGTAGTGATCCAGGTCTCAAAAGGATACTCTAAATTGTCAAGCTCTAGTATACACAAATCTCTTTGTGTTATGTCACAATAAGATGATACTGTGCTCACTTCCAGGAGTTCGATCCTGACCAGCTCAAGGTTGACTCAGCCTTCCATCCTTCCAAAGTCAGTAAAATGTGGGTCCAGATTGTCGGGGGCAATATTCTGACTCTGTAAACTGCTTAGAGAGGGCTGTAAAGAACTGTGAAGCAGTATATAAGTCTAAGTGCTATTGCTATCGTGATTCTCTTTTTCTGGTTATTTATTATTTTTAAAAAGTATTGTTTAGATACAAAAAAAATCCACATATAGAAGCCATCAATATAATCTTCCCTGCCATTTTTCTACCATATCCTTGCTAAGTTGCAATATAATGATATGCTACCTTCTCCTTATTACTGCCACACAAGTCTTAAGACAGGTGACACCGCTACTGAAAAAAAAGAGTAGAAAATACAAATGGATGCTAGCTTACCTATTTTTACTTAAGGCTACTTCCAATTCCGCAAACATACTGAAGGCTGCTCATTTGATACAGCTCGACCAAATGTAAGCCATTGCACAGAAAAGGGACTAAGATTGCAGTGTTTTAATATTTAATCATTTTAAAAAACAAATTGCTGTTTATACTCAAAAGTCAAATTATGTTAAACAGGAATGAATTCCAAAGAAATTTGTTTTGTTCATTTACATCTATGTCAAATAATAGCTTACAACCTTATTTTGGTTCATTTTGGAGAAATAGGTCTATCTGTCAAATGTTATAGATGTTATCGATACAAAAAGGAGAAATGCCCAATGTCTTTTAAATGGACTCAATTATAATTCCCAATAATTCTTTGGCTATGAGAGTAGGGAATTCTGAGCAGTCCTAGCGTGGGGAAAGATTGCTATAAGGAATTGCGGGCTCAGTTTTGTCTAGAAAAGAGACGGACCCTAACTCTGGGAGAATGCAAATTAAGTTTCTCTCTCTCTCTCTTTCCTTCCCTCTCTTCTCTGTGACAACCTGGCTAGAGATGAGAGATGGGGAGCGATCACAAAGCTCAGCCAAGCCTTCTTATTAGTATTTATACTGAGTACCTTGATTTCCATACACTACTCAAGAATAAAACGGAAAGGGATGCCATTAAATCAGCTTCTGCTGTACAATGCAGTGATGGTTTATGTCTGTACATGTATTTTATGATAATAGACATTAGACATGTTCTGTTCAATCAAAATGCATAAATAAATGAGAGTAAGCAGCAAGAAACAAACACAAAGACATCATACCTGCCAATCTCTGTTCACTGCTCCGGGGTCTTTGAATGAAATGCCATCCCAGTGCAGATTCAGTGTGATTGAGATTTTAGATTTATACAAATAGATTTATACAGAATCCCTAATTGGGAGATATCTGTTCCTGTACCTGGCTGCATCCATATTTGCATCACAGGTAAGCATTCTTGCCATTTTTTTAAATCTTTTTGAATTATTTGTAGCCTTTTCTAATGTAGTGCTTCACTGGAGTGAGAGGAATATATGTGTATTATTCAATAAGCTTTCCAAACTTAACTTCCTTGGCTTATTTCCCATGTCTCATTATGCTCAAGGGAGAAAATCCATTTGGATGAGATGTGACTTCCCTGTGCAGCAGGTCTCTAATGATGGCTTTTCTCCATCTTTGCAGTTGCTTGCCCTGTTGTAATTTTCATTATTGAAAACTATCCTGCATACAGGGGCGCAGCAGCTGAGCTGTTAAGATGCTGGACTTGTCGACTAGAAGGTTGGCAGTTCGAGACCAAGTACCATGTGACAGAGTGAGCTCCTGTTACCTGCCCCAGCTCCTGCGTTCAAAAACATGTAAATTTAAGTGGATAAATAGGTACCACTTTGGAGGGAGGATAATGTCATGGACCTCTTGGAGCCCAGTTCAGAGGAGGAGAAGGAGTTGGAACTGGGACCGTCCGACAGGGAAGGCACACCAGGGGCTGAGCATGATGCTGTCACAGGCCCCTCAGGCATTGGGGGAGGTGGTCGACTAGACAGAGAGCTACCTGAGCCGAGGTGGCGCAGTGGTGAGTGCAGTACTGCAGGCTACTTCAGCTGACTGCTAGCTGCAGTTTGGCGGTTCAAATCCCACCAGGCTAAAGGTTGACTCAGCCTTCCATCCTTCCGAGGTGGGTAAAATGAGGACCCAGATTGTTGGGGGCAATATGTTGACTCTGTGAACCGCTTAGAGAGGGCTGTAAAGCACTGTAAAGCGGTATATAAGTCTAAGTGCTATTGCTATTACCTGCCTACACAGACACAGGAGGATCGGCTGCTGACCAGCAGTGGTACTGATAGGCAGCTGATCTCCTCTGATGTGGGACAGTTGTCTACTCCACTAGATCCAACGGCAAGGAGAGTGGAGTGTAGGCAAGCTCAGAAAAGGGCTGAAAAGCTAGTTGGGAGGAGGTCGCCACACCCCTCCTCACAAGGAATACCTGGAGGGGAGTAACTTAAGATGAAGCCATGGGAGTTAGTTTTTGCCAGGAACAATTGTTTGTTTTGGCTTATGCTCCCCCGGCTTTGACTCGTGCTTCTTGCCATTTGCCTTGCCTCGCTTGGAAGATTGCTCTTCGCCTTTTGTTTTGGACGTAGCCCTTCTCTTGGGGACTGCGTTTGGCATTTGCTTCACTGTGCCTTTGGGACTTGCCTTTCTTGTCCTGAGAACTGCCCTTGTCTTGTGCCTGGACTCTGCCTTGTGGATTGGACTTGGAACCCTGGACCTTGCCCTGTGAGCGTGTTCCTACTCTGTGGACTTTCTTTGTACTACCAGGGCTGTGTTTGGGAGACTGAGGGTGGCTGCCTTCAGGGTAGCATGGGGATGGAGCCTTACTAATCATTGGAGGGCCGTTACTGGAACATTTGTTAACAGAAATAAAGAACTCTCTAGAAGCCTGCCTTGCCTTGACCACCTGAGTCATAACAGATAATGGCATTCCATGCATCTTCAGCATATAGTCATGCTGGCCACATGACCACAGAAGCATCTTTGGACAACACTGGCTCTTCGGCCGTGAATCGGAGATGCACACCATTTCTTAGTGTAGGACACGACTGGCAGGAGAAGCCTTTACCTTTTATTCTCTATACATAATCAGACCATCAGTCCATCTCACCCAGTGTGGCAGTGATCTCTAGCACACAAAACTGAGTGTTTTTCTAGTCATCCTTGAAATGTTAGGAACTGAAGCTGAGACCTTCTACCTGCAAAACATGTGCACTACCATTGTGCTATGACCATTCCATCTAATTGCTTTCCACCTTTATATCTTACTTTCCATACTTTCGTTTACCTCAGTCCTCCCTCACAACGACTTTGTTTCCATCCCTTATGTTTTACTCAGAGCTTGACTTTCAGACCAAGCTCTTCCCAAATAGCATGGTTCATTTTCACATTTTAAGGACAAAGTGTAGAAGCCCAGTGACTGAAAGGCAATCATCCCATAGAAATACCAAGAATGGAGAGGAAATCTTTATGCCAAATTGGGAAAAGTTGCTATACATGTTTTATCATATGCCTTGGCAAAAGCTAAGAGATTAACCTGTTAGAATACAAAGGCAAAGGAGAGTAACTGCTAAAGTGATATTGCTTTATTTTGTTTGCAACATGTCTTCTATGTAGACTACAACTGATATAATTAAAAAACCTTTAGCAAACTTAAAAAAATCCTTGAAATTGAGAAGGATAAAATTGGTATTGCAACAGCTCAATTGCAGATAAAGAAGATTCATGTACCTCTTCAAATTGGAAAAGACATAAAGCTACAGCTTTGTTTTAAAAATATAAAGAATACAAACTTAACATCTCTGGGTTGATAGTAATATATCAATTATGATTCTAAGATTCTAAACAAATCTAATTTACAAATCCAGAGCCTGTATGGTAAAATGGTTAAGGTGCTGGAGCAGAATCAACAGCATTCGGTTGTAGCCTTTGCTTAAAAACAGAAGCTGACTGGGGGACTTTGGCCCTTACACTGAGAACTAATAAAACAAAAAACCTAGTAACTTGCAACCAGCATGGTAGATTACTACGCATAACTTTCAATGAAGAGGTCTTTTTATTTCACATGAAACCATGGAATGGGTTAATTCAGGCTCAACATAATCATCGAACAATGAAATGTAATTAGCAGATGTTGATAAGTGCTGAAGAATTAGGATTGCTATTCCTTATACTGTGGGACAAAATATGAAGATTGCTTTATGCTGATTCACATAAACTAATAAGAGAACCAGGGTAGGATTTTACTGCTCTGTGTATATATATGAGCCATGGTGGCACAGTGGTTAGAGTGCAGTACTGCAGGCTACTTCTGCTGACTGCCGGCTGCCTGCAATTTGGCAGTTCAAATCTCACCAGGCTCAAGGTTGACTCAGCTTTCCATCCTTCCGAGGTGGGTAAAATGAGGGCCCAGATTGTTGGGGGCAATATGCTGACTCTGTAAACTGCTTAGAGAGGGCTGTAAAGCACTGTAAAGTGGTATATAAGTCTAAGTGCTATTGCTATTGCTATGAACCCATATTACATGATGCTATGCTCTTCTAAGGACCTAGAAAGATGGTCACCTAGGAATTTTATATATAGCATATGAAGTACCATCTCTCTCACTCTTTTTTTTTTAATAATGTGAATCAACTGCAATAAAGAGATGCTATATGGGACAGGTTCCATAATAACATATCATAATCCCTGCAATGAACAGTGTTTTTTATGCAACAATAATAAGGAAACACTGATGGTGACTATATTGTCATTCATGACAAAGTTTTCATAGATTGTATTTTATTCTGCTACCCTTCTGCATTTTAACTGTGAAAATAATGTGCCAAGAAACCTCATAAACAGCAACTGCCTTGCACAGTAGTCTGTAAGTAATAATCTGTAAGTATCTTACCAAGTCTTACTGGATTTATTTGAACCTTCAGTCAGAGAATGTATCTGGGTGTCATAGTAAAGAGCCTACATTTACACTTGAAATTTCAAATACATACAGCTAAACTTTATGTTTGGCAGCCCCTACAGAAGGAAATCACTGCTATTTTATGAAATAACAGTGTACGTCTGCCAATAAACCAGTATGTGAAAATGATTTAGAGAAAGCAGTTATTAAAGTAGGTTTCAGAGCTAACTCACATGCTGCAGGCATCCAAGATCCCAAGTGATATGGACTCTTGTCTGGCAGATGTTACTCTGAAGTTATTCCACGATCAGATGAAAGGCTTATTCTAAGAAAAGGCAAAGATGAGCATACTGTGCTGCTGCTGCATGAAAAAGTACATAAATGATATATCCAAAAAAAGTGGACATGATTTTCCCTCTGTTGTTATACTAAAACCTGGTTCATCCAACAGTTAAACAATGGAACTGATAAAAGAATATATTGTTAGATTGTGGAATGTACTGTACTACCACAAGATGTAGTGATAGCTACCACATGAATGACTTTAAAAGAAGGTTAGACAAATTCATGGAAGTTAAAGATGATATGACTATGACATATTGTGGTAATATATTACCTCTAATATACAAGCACATTGTATATGACTGCTATGTCAACCTGTAAATAAAGTGTGACTGATTTAAGAAACATGTTCACTAATGACTTAATGCCTTAAAGCAGGGGTGAAATGCTCCCGGTTCGGGCGTGCCTGCCGGTCGTCGGAGAGCCAGTAGCGACAGCAGCGCTAGGCTTCGCCCACCCGCCAGGACGCTGCCATTTGGGTTCTTTTACCCTCTGCGCATGTGCAGAACGCTTTGCGCATGCGCAGAGGGTAAAAGAACCCAAATGGCGGCGTCCGGGCAGGTGAGCGAAGCCTAGCGCTGCCGTTGCTACTGGCTCTCCGATGACTGGCAGGCACACCCGAACCAGGAGCATTTCACCCGTGCCTTAAAGCAATTGAGCTTTTTCTCAGGTGCTTGAAACCTAACAAATGGTTCATATGCTTATTTGGAAAGCTAGTTCCATACACAGGGATAAGTCTTACAAGATGGCCAGGCTCCCAGTCCCATTTATGAAACACTGCCACCTACTGGAATCCAGGAAAAATGTTTTCTATGTTTTGCCACCTGCCCTTTGGGTCAATATGTCCCCTGATATTTGGACAGTCCCAACTCTACTGGTCTTGTGTAAGATGATGAAGGTCTGATTATTCCCCTGGCATTGGGTCAGGCTAAAGATAAGCCCATCTTCATGTTTCTGGTTCTATGTTGTTGAATGGTTCTCAGTGAACTATTGTTTTGTTGTTATTATTTTTAAAATGTTCTTTATTATTGAGCGTTGGCTTGGCAGGGACTAGAACAGTGATGGCGAACCTTTTTTGGCTCGGGTGCCAAAAGGGTGTGTGCGCACGTGATAGCGTGCACGTGGGTGCCCACACCCATAATGCAATGCCCTCCCCCCTGCACATGCGCACAACCCCTGCGCTGCCCCCCCCGCATGCGCACAGGCCTCACTGAAGCTGTGGAGCTGCCCTACTACTTACCTTCAGATAGTTGCAACCAAGCCTCCCACACCTCGCCCATTTCTTCTGCAGCCTGCAAGGCTTTCCTGAAGGCCTCTGTAGCCGATAACAGAGCTTGCAGAGGCCTTTCCTGAAGGCCTTTCCTGAAGGCCTCTCTAGACGACAGCGGATCGATCTGGAGCTCTGTTATCGGCTGCAGAGACTTTCAGAAAAGCCTTGCCGGCTGCAGAAGAAATGGGCTGAGGTGTGGGAGGCCTGGCTACAACTGTCCAAAACCGAAGAAGTTCCTGAAGACCTCTGACAGCGAAAAGGAGGCTGGGGGTGAGCACACAAGTGAACTTCCGGTTGGACCGTTTTTTGCCGTCCCCAGGCTTCAGGAGGCTTTCCTGAAGCCTGGAGAGAGCGAAAATGGCCAAAAAGAAGGCCGAAAATCAGCTGGCCAGCTCGCACATGCGTGCTGGAGCTGATATAGGGCAACGCCTCGTGTGCCCTCAGATATGGCTCTGCGTGCCACCTGTGGCACGCGTGCCATAGGTTCGCCATCACTGGACTAGAAGATAGGCCTTTTCAGCAGTATCCCCTGCTCTGTGGAATATTCTCCCCTCACAGATCAGAGTATCCCTAACCCTTATAGCCTTTTGTAAGGCTTTAAAAACTTGGCTGTGTACCCAAGCCTGGGGCTTTGAATGTGTTAAGGGCCCCTTTCTTGACTTTACTGTTAACTGGTTATTTATCTCAGCTGCTGCGTATATTTAATTTGGATGCTTTTATTGTTTAAAATATTTAAATTGTTTTATTGTTTTTATACTTTTAGAATAAATAAATAAATAAATAAACATTCTACAGTTATCCCCCTTACAACTGAGATGTCCCTCCGACATAAGTGCACACATAGATAAATGCAATGGTCCTTTTCATTCCCAGGGTGAAATTCAAGTCATAACCTATAAAGAAAGGGTCATTTATGTTTCTAATAGTGGTATTTACTCATCTTCCTTTTGTTAAAGGAAACGTTCAGTGTGCCTTTTCAGATAAAAGAAATCTCAGCCACTGGAGTTCTACCCCCACTTTGACCCTCAGTCCAACTCAGAAGTCGTTCTCTCTTCCCACACCTTCCATGAACAGTGTATTCCTCCCTGGCAATGATCAGTCATGATGAACCGAACCATGTGTGCCCAGATTTTCTGTACCACGTACATAATGAATCACAGAAGCAGAAGTATTGTACTCGTCTGCGATAAAATGTTTGCCTGATTACTCAGTTCAATTTATAATTTTGAAGATGCACCATTTGGATTGGGCAGGTTCAATGAGACTTGATCATTTGGCAAAAGGAAAATGCCAACCTCGTTTCCTATTGCCAGGCATGTGACTTTGATCTCTCTCTGAAATATATATTTCTGTATCTGTATTTGCATCCACAGTATGAAGAACAGTTAAGTTAGGATGAGACTATTAAGATGCTTGCCATGTCCATTCATGTTTGAACCAACGAAACTGCAATACAATAACTCTGTTTTAAATGTGTTTCACTCACATATAGTAGTTTTGCAAATCAGAGGTCAAACTCCACTTGTATAGATTATCAGGTCCATACTGGGCAGGGGACAGAGAAGTCCTGGTAGATATTCAACAGGTTTAGTTACTTCAATTGCTTACTAGAGATGGAACTTAAATGTATGCTGATACATCTCTACAAGTCAAACTAATTCTCCCATGCCCTGCCTGGTATGGAAACTATGCAATCAGAAAAAGTTATCCCAGCAGTTATGTTGCCTATAAGTGCCTGAACATTTGACATCAGGGTCCTTAATCCTCCACGGCTAAGAAAGTGAAGTTAATCCAATACATGCTGCCCCAGAGAAAGGACCATCTGTTTGGCATCAAAGGATTTAGCTTGTCTTGCAGAAGGACATCAGTGGCTTAATATCAAAACAAAGAGACAGGCACAGCATCAAAGTAGCTGGCTAAATCAAACATTTCAACTACAGCCTGCATGTCTTTCCCATGCATGTTTCAGTATCTTAAACCACCCAGGGATATTCAGGAAAGGTCTACCACTGGAAAGCTGCTGTGGCAAAGCACAAGGATCCAAAGGGGTTTCCTTGGGATCATAGGTTGACTCTACACAATTTATTAAGGTCAACAACATTCCCAACTGAAATTAAACACAGCCACCTTTCTTCTCTATCTCAACTGTTTCTATTTGTAAACCCTGGCTGGGCATCAGGGAGCTTCAACTCACTTATTGCTGTCATGATGTCCTTAGGAGATGCCTTGATGGGGACCTAGTTCTTAGGAAGGTAAAGATTTCCCATCTGGCTTTCAACAGTATTACAATGCAGTGCAGACATTCTAGACCACTTCACCACAATGCCTTGGTTTTGAGGAAAAGGCCATTGCTTGGAGCAAAGCATGAAATTGACATTCTGAAAAGTGTGTCCACCAACCACATTTCAGCACCAACCGCATTTCAGTACTACCATTTCAATTCAAAAATTAAACTAATGAAACATTGGGGGGAAATCCTCTTGTATATTTTGTTTTTTGATTCTTTAGCAATTTTTCCAGAGGAGAATACAAATTCTGAGAAATTCTCATGGGGAGAATAAGATTTGAGGTAGAATGTATGTTTGTGTGCATCTTCTACCTTTCACTGTACAGTTTTCTTTCCAATGGTCTGCAGCCTTCTTGATCCCTATATTTCAATTGTCATGGGAAGTCAAGCCAGTTTTCTCTATTGGCCTTTTCATCAGAGCACTATTGTGACTGCAAAGGGAGAATCCTACCTTGAGAAATTGTTGGAAAAGGGATGTTGGTCTTACCTGACACGTGTCTTCTCAGTGCACTGAGGGAGAATCCAAGTGTGGGTTGACTTCCGTCTATCTGCCTAGAGCAGGGGTCGGCAACCTTAAAAACTCAAAGAGCCATTTGGACCCGTTTCCCAGAGAAAACGAAACACCCGGAGCCACAAAACCCGGGTGGGCATGGCCAACTCGATGTCACTCACTCCCACCGAGTCACATGACCCCCCAGCCATGCCTACCCAGGTTTTGTGGCTATGTTTTCTTTTCTATGGAAAACAGGTATCTCTCTCTCTCTTTTCCCTCTCTTTCTCTCTCTCTTCCCTTCAGACGACCCTCCTCCCCCTCTCACAACTCCCTGGCTGGCTATGGCGGGGCCAGGAGGGTGCGCATGCGCAGGGAGACCCTCCTTCTGGAAGCCGCAGAGCCGCGAGAACCCTCCTTCTGGAAGCGAGAAGCCACGGAGGGCGGGTGGCTTCTCACTTAAGGAGGGTCTTTGGACGCGGCTTCTCTCCTGCCCTAAGGATCCAGCCATTGCCTTGCCATGTCCACCCCACCCCCACAGCTCTTCGGCCAAGCGGGGAGGGCGTAAGCTCCAGCCCGAAGCGGCAGGAAGCGAAAGCTGCCTTACGCGTAAATGTGGCGCAAGGGCCGCTTTGGCCCCCGCGACCCTCCTCCCCCTCCCCCTCCTTCTCCTCTCATGTGGGGGGTGGGGGCATGGCAAGGTGATGGCTGGATCCTTAGGGCAGGAAAAAAGCTGCGTCCAAAGACCCTCTTCTCACTTCCAGAGGAGGGTTCTTGCGGCTCCGTGGCTTCCAGAAGGAGGGTCTCCCCGCGCATGTGCACCCTCCTGGCCCCGCCATAGCCAGCCAGGGAGTCGCGAGAGGGGGAGGAGGGTCACCCAAAGGGAAATCTCCGCCAGGGGTGGCGATCGTTCCTCAACCAGCGCTGGAGAATCAGCCCCGGCTGCTTCTCCATTCCCGTTGCCCTTACCTTCTCAGGCCAGGTGAGGGAGGTGAGGGCAAGGCCAGCCAGTGATGGGACAGGGAGCCACAGCATGGGGCTCAAAGAGCCCCATGCGGCTCCAGAGCCATGGGTTGCCGACCCCTGGCCTAGAGACTGAGTTGCTAAGGTTGCTTGGCCACACCTTCCTATGCTCGGCTGAGCCCCAGTTTTTCAACGAAGGCGGAGCTGTCCGAAAGAGACCTGATGGTGAGGAGGGTGACCACCCCCAGACCCTGGACCAGGACAGTTGGCAGGGTAGGTTTGGATTCTCCCGCAGCGCACTGAGAAGGCACGTGTCAGGTAAGACCAATGTCCTTTCTCCAGTGTGCTGCTTGGAGAATCCAAGCGTGGGATATACCCAAGCTTCAAGAACTAGGGGTGGGAGACCAACTGGTCCCGGGTCCCCAAAGTGGAATGAACTCTCTGAAGTACTCTCCATCCGAAGGACGCCTCAGCCGAGGCATAAATATCCAGTTTGTAATGGCGAATAAAGGGTGACGGGGATGACCAAGTCGCCGCTCTGCAAATGTCCTCAAGAGAGGCTTGCGTTGCCCATGCTGCCGTAGTACCTGCACTCCTAGTGGAGTGGGCCATTATTCTTCCTGGTAAAAGTCAGGCCTTGAGCTCATAGGCCTTTGCAATACAGGCTTTCAACCAGGGGCCTATAGTCGATGGAGTCCTGCCCGTGGATGAAGGCTGGAATGAGACGAACAGGGATTCTGTTTTTCGAAAGGATGTAGTTCTTTTGATGTATCTGTGGAGAGCCCTCCTGATGTCCAGAGTGTGCCATCTTTCTTCCAAGGGATGATTAGGTCCCGGACAGAAATCAGGCAAAATGATCTCCTGGGCCCTATGGAACCAGGAGTTTACCTTAGGTAGAAAGGAGGGGGTCTAACCGCAGAACCACCCTGTCTGAGTGGAAAATACAAAGATCCTCTCGTACTGATAAGGCCGCTAATTCTGAAATCCTCCTGGCCGAAGTGATGGCCTCGAGGAAGGCAAAATTAAGGGTCAAGAGCCGGAGACTGGAGGTTCTCAATGGCTTAAATGGTGTGGATGTAAGTGTCTGAAGCACTAAGGTCAGGTCCCAAGTGGGGTAACGATGAACCACAGGGGGCTTCAGGTTAGCAGCCCCTTTGAGGAAGCTGCGTATCTATGGATGGTGAGTGAGGGGTTGCTGATTCTCACAGGTCAGGACTGTGGACAATGCTGCCACCTGTCTCCTGAGGGTGTTGGGGGACAATCCCTTGTCCAATCCTTCTTGCAGAAAGTCCAGTATCTCCGGGACCAATGCCGCTAAAGGGTCAATGTGTCCCTTAGAGCACCATTGACAGAATGCCGACCAAGTTGCATCGTAAATTCTATTCGTTGAAGGCCATCTAGAAGCCTGAATGGTCTGTATCACCTTCCTCCTGCCAACACTGACTATGACCGATCAGAGAGATAGGAGGAGAACCACCGTAACACGGTGCCTCCCACTCCCAACTCCCTTAGTCGTCCCAGAAGGATACCATGGTCAATGGTATCGAAAGCTGCTGAGAGGTCAAGTAGCACCAAGATAGAGGAATGACCCCCATCTCGGGCTCGCCAGAGATCATCCATCAGCGCGACCAAGGCAGTTTCAGTGCTGTAGCCAGGCCTGAAGCCAGACTGAAAAGGGTCTAGATAATCCGTTTCATCCAATGACCGCAGGAGCTGACATGCCACCACTTTATCTACAACCTTTCCCACAAAGGGTAGGTTGGACGTCAGGAAGACGATAAATGTATATAAAGAGTGAGAAGGGAGCTGTCTGAGACCAGCCAGGAGGGGCACGGCTCCAATAAACAAGTGGAGGAGCTCATCCCTCCAATCGCCTTGTCCACTTCCTCATGAGTCACAAGTTCAAATTCATCCCATATAATTGGACTAAGAACTGCCCCTGTCATCTCATCTTGAATTGCCCAATCAGAGTCCAGGTCCGTCCGAATCTGAGCGACTTTATCCATCAGAAACTGTACAAACTCCTCAGCTCTACCCTGCAAGGGCTCCACTCTCCCTACATTAAGGATAGAGTGTGTCACCCTAAATAAGGTGGCTGGGCGCGAATCAGCGGATGCAATAAGTGCGGAAAAATGCGAACATTTTGCCGCCCGTATCACCACTAAATAAGTCCTAATAAAGGCTAATCCAAATAGATTAGCACCCTTAAAGGGAGCAGCAGCTAACCTCGATTTGGACCGCATGTCTGCCTGCCAGTGGCGGAGCCACAGGAGGTGATGTGATGTAACAGTGGAAGCCAGGGCCCTGGATGCGAATTTAGTCACGTTGAGCATCGCATCGGCCGAAAATTCAGTGGCCGCCATCAATTTGTTTGATGCAGCCTGGTGTCTTCAGGAGGTAGCCTCGCTTGCATTTGACGAAGCCAGATCAAAGAGGCACGGTTAAAGAAGGAAGCCGCTGTCGCTGCTCTGATCGCCCAGGCGGCCGCCTGATGCATCTTGCGGAGGGACATTTCTGCTTTCTTATCTTCAGCCTTTAATCCCTCTGCAATGTCGGAGGGCAGGATGGCTGATGATGTCAAGGTTGCCACCGGAGCGTCCACTGTTGGTAATTGGAGGAGCTCCTCGAGGTCCAGTCCTGCACTGTAAAGGCTCCTGTCATTCCCACTGGGGGCCGCGAGGGAACCAGGTTGGTTCCATTAATGCTGAATGATGTCTAGGAACAGTTTTGGAGAGGGAATGACCTTTTGTTCTGCGGTTGGCTCCGAGAATAGCTCCTCATGTGGGTCTGAGAGGCCCTGGGAGTGTTCTGCAGAGGTTTCTGCCACTCCCATATTTGTTGTTGTTTTTGCCTTGTAAAGCAGCGATTTAAATAAAGAAAGAGACCTGTGAAGGCAGGTCGATCAGGGATCAGCCCCTCATCATCGGAAAATTCCTGGTCACCTTGATCCTCCTCTCCCATCAGAGAATCTGCGCTGCGCAGAGAAGTATGTGGAGAGGGAGGTCCCAGCAGTGATGGCATATGTGCAGGCATATGAGTGTGCAGGTTGGGTGGCAGGGGGTGAGAATGGCCCCTCTTTTGCAGACCTGCCGCTATCCCTTGTGATATAGCCTCTGAAATGAGGTTTCAAATATCCTGAGATAGCCCGGGCCCCTGACCCTCCTCTCAGCTGCAGTAGGAGTGAATGTTGCCTCAGGGGCTGAACCTCTAGTAGTAACAGGCACTGATTCCAAGTCAGCAGTTGCTAAGCATGAAAGTGGAAGAAATTCCTCTTCATAGCTGGCTGTGAGAGCAGATTGTAGCTCACCAGCGCCCTCTAGTGACCACTCTTGTTGTCTAGCCTCACTACACTGAGGGGACAAATCAGGTTGCAAAGAACTGGAAAAAAATTGCTTCTGCAAGAGAGGCAGTTGGAGCCCTGTCCTCCTGAGCCTGTTGCTGGGCTTTGGAGAATTGTTTTTCTAAGGCTTTGTGGCACCTCTTGGCGTCTTTGTCCAGAGCAGACCTAGCCCCTTTGGATAGAGGCTTCTTAGAACTGCCTTTGTGTCTGGCACACTTGGCAGCTGTCCTGGTGTTCCTGGGGCTATAATTCTCTGCTCTATGGGCCCTGGGAGTTCTGCCTGGTCCTTGTTTGGGGACAGGGATCTCTCCACCATTTTTGCAACCGCCCACGTGGTTGCAAAAAACAGACCAGTCCTCTGTCTTCTGGCCAGTGCTGGTCGCTTTGGAAGGCACAAGGGTGGTGGCGATCACCTCTGGCTGGGCAGGGAGGGGCCAGCACACCCATAGAAGTTGGGAAACGCAAAGCATGAAAAGCGGCAATGCCACCGCACCAAAATTCCTGCCATCCTTGCCGGCGATTCAAAATGGTGCGAGAGCAGAAAACTCAACTCTCAAGTGCCACATGGGAAAACAACCTCCCAAGTGTGGCCGGACCTCGGAGTGTGGCCAGAAGAGCCAGACAGTGACTCCGGAGCCACCCTGTGATCCAGGATCTGTGTGGGTGGTGACGGTTATGCTGGCGGACCGGGGAAACCAGCGCACTCACCAGCGGCATGTTCTGGTGGAGGAAGCAGGTACCTGCAAGACACGGAGGATCCCCGAATAAACGGGTTGGCCCCGGATTTGCTGCCTCCTCCCTGAGGATCCCTGGGTGGTGGCGGTGGTGGCGGACATGCCAGGGGAGACCAGCGCACTCACCTGCAGCTTGCTGGGCTAAAATCGGCAGCCAATTGCCATAAAACGGCTTAAAAGCCTGCTTGTGCCTGCTCCTCTAAAGTTCTCTTAAAGTTCCTGTTTGAAGAATCCAAGCATTGGAGTAAATTTTTCTACGTCTCTCTTGGCAGGACTGAGTCGAAAAACTGGGGCTCAGCCAAGCAGAGGTGGCGTGGCCAAGAAACCTTAGCAACTCAGTCTCTAGGCAGATAGACAGAAGTCAACCCATGCTTGGATTCTCCAAGCAGCGCACTGGAGAAATTCTCCTTTCCCTGGAACACAGGGAAAGGAGAAGTCCATCCAGGTTTTTTGCCCATAGATTGGTGCAGAATTTTCAAAGCCCATTTGAGCCAAATCAAATTTTTGGTCTTATATTGTGCTGCCAGTACTGTAGCAAGTGAAGCTAGTTGCCAGGTGGGTGAGCATAGCAGCTGGAGGACACATATTGTGTGTCACAACAATGATGGTATCATCACCAATATATAGCACTGTGGGCAATGAATGAAGATGCACAATCTGCTATACCTCCTGAGTCAGCACCTGAGCCACATGCTACAAGATACCTTCGGGGTACAGGTCTGGAAGTATGAGTGGGCACCAATTGCATAACAAGCCCACGAGGATCTCTCTTTCATTTGACTCAGCAAAATCCTTTGTTCTGGCCATAAATCATACTTAAGTTACCTCCCTGAATTCCTAACCTCAAAGATGCTTCCACTACCCATTTATTCTTCTAATAAGAAACAGCTATTGAGAGTCTGGAAAATGCGTATTTAGTTATTGATGAATGCATGTTTGAGTTTGAGTTGAGTCTTTTTTCTACTCAGTGCAAGTATAGCTGGTGCAAAATTCTTCCCCAATGAAAATTCAATATATTTAACTACATCAAGATGCATTTTTTAAAAAGAAAAGAAATCTGGAACTGTAGAGAGGGAAATGAAGATGAAGAACAGTTCTCTTCCAGCATTACCCTGTATTGTTAACAAGAAACATACTCTGAATTTTAATTACTGTAGCAACCCTAATCACAGGTGCATTTTCTAAACTCTCTCTGCAAAGGCCATTTTTAAAGCATGCTCTGAAACTGACTAAAAAAATCTGTCTTTTTATCTGCTTACTTAAATAATAAAGCTAAAGGCATTAAATGAAGTTAAGACCCTTCGTTTAAAAGTAAAATCCCTTTGAGACGAGCCTGCTTAGCTAGTAATATGAGACAGATTTTACGTGTGCCTCTGTAACTCTCATTCCCACCTATTCATATGAAAGAAAATTATAGTTTTAAATGGGGGTGAGCAATGTTATTTTTTCCCCATTAGGGACCCTACTTTGTATTTTTCTGCCCCATAGACCATGCCCCTTGTGTGTAGCAGACAACAAGCTGATTATACCAAGGTGAGAAGAGTTGAAAAATTCTAATCATTTTGCCTTAATTTAGGATTATATATAGATATTAACAATACTGACAATCAATCCTTGACTATCAGATTTCAGTAATACAATACAAGAATGCTTTGGTGAACATGAAGCAGAGCTGGAATATTTGTATTTTATTTGCCATTGACTGCCTGTAGCGATTCAGGAAAATGACACTGTTGGAAACATGCAGGAACCATTACCAAGGCAAAAAGAAAATGAAACGTTTTTTTAAAGTCCAGAACAGTAGATGCACAGGAAGACTTCTCCCTAGCTTGTCGAACTATAAGAAAAAAAGAGGCAGTATATCACAATCAGATTCAAAAGCATCTGTTATTATAGTTAATATTGTTGTAAGGAATATCCTTCTGGGTTCGGTTCCAAGTGGGGAAAAAGACACTGGATTCCTGAAAGTTGCTTGGAAAGAAGGTTTAATGGTGGACAGCAGGACCACATGGTCTGAGGTACTGGGAAAAGGGGGATCACATGCCTCGAGGATGTTGAAGAAGGAGAGAAGGGCTGAGATGCTGAGAGTGCCCCGGCTTTATGCTCTCTGTTGGGCCCCACCTTAAGAGTTTCCTGTTCCTGTGTAAGAAATGTATCCCATTGGCTGTCAGACTCCCAGGGGCCATGCAGGGGCAACTCTGTAGGCTGTGTTTTTGAGTTCAAGTTTGGCTGAGCCTTGCTGGGTGATGGTGTAATGAAAGGGCTTTTGGCAATTCCTAATATGGCTCTGTCTGAAGGAGGTAGATCTTTGTTATGTAGAATAGACTGGTCCAGGCTATTAACAAAGATGGGGGGGGGATGAGTGAGTTTGTTCTGGTCTTAATGGTCCATTGACAAAGGTGGGGGCTACTAAGAGTGAGTCTTTTCTGCCTAAAAGCATGTTCCAGGGATATTCTATATAATATTCTGCCTTTTTAAATATTTCCTAGAATATTTCATTTTTCTAGGAGAGGGGTGGCTGCTAACTTCCTACAATATCAATAAAAATAACTTTAGCCTTCTGTGGAGGTGATTTCCAGGCCTGGTTTACATAGTGAGTCAGATACTGTATGCACCAATTCTTTAAAATGATTACTGTAATGGTCTTGGAGGAAATGCGTGTATAATAATGCAAGCATCCTTATATTGCATGGCCTACAAACATCTTTCTCTACTGAACACCATTCCTAACCAGTTGTGATCACTACAAATAGATTTGTGTTTCCTGTCCCTTGGGAAGTGTCTCCTTAATCACTTCAGGTGTTCACGGTGCAGCTTCTTTATTAAATACCAATTCCCGTTCCACAGTATGGGCATTTGTTGTGCTCCCTTTCCTTCACTCTTTTCCTCTTCTGATAAGAATGTCAAAGCCAAAAGAAAGCCTCTTCTGATAATAAAAAAATAAAAAAATCAAGGCCAAAATAAAGGAGATCTGAATATACTGTATGTTCCAGGCTTGATGCCAATGGGTATACACCCATTTAAAGAAAAGCATAGACGAAACTACCGGTGAAATTAAAAATCCATGCCCTGGTCCTACTTTGTCAATCTCAGTGTTGAAGTGGGGACGGACGTAATGCAGGAAACTTTTCATTTAGAATGTTCAACATATGAGCATTACAGATAAATGTTCCTCCTTCTAACATCTGCAAAAGAAAGCCTGCACAGTATATATCCTCTTCTCTCTTTTATTAGCAAAGCACTTAAGGGTTTCCTTTTTAACTGGAAGTCTGACACTCAAATCCATTGGTGACTTGGCAACCGTAGCTGATTGTGTTGTTGTTGTTTTTATGCTGGAGAAGGTGCTGAAGTTGTTCTTTATTGGATTAGGGCTATATGAGCATTTTATCTTCATGTTTTATACTGTACTGCCCAAAATATTTTTGAGAGAATGCTATTGAAATTTTATAAAATAAATAAAAGAGTACAGATGTAAACATCTAGGCATTCCCCCCCCCACCCCCCATAGATCATTGGGCTGAATGTACTTCAGCCTTCTTTATAATGCAGAAAAAACAGAGCATTATTTCTTGTTTTCATTTTAAAGTGGGAAAGAGCAAACAGTGATATGCGTCCTTAAAATATATCCAACCTGGTTAGAAATTCAAAGAACTCAGCTGCCAGAAATAATAGTCTCACTCATACATGTACCCTACCTACTTTCAGACTGAAAGTTGGACAATAATTTCAGAGGGATCATTTAAATACTTGGAAAGGCACTAAATGACAAAGTCCTGATTCTATGTCTGCAAAACATAGAGGTTATCCTAAAGAGGCCATATGGATACCAAATGACATTAGCTATTGTAAGAAGGGAACTAAGATAAGGGAACAGGAGAAAGTCTCCTCTCTGTTATGATGCTAATCTGCCCAAAACCAGTTAACAAACATGCAGTCTTAAAGCTTGAAGGCTATCACCATCTGGCCAGGAAGAAAGGAATTTAGTAGACATTTTATCTAACCAGAGGACTTTGATCAGGGAAAGACCTTTTCAAACAAATAGCAATTTTAGCCAGCATAGGTTGACCTGGAAGGAATAGGTCCGGGTGTATTTATTTGAGGCAGAACTAAAAAAGACGGTCTGAGAAATTAGATTTGGGATTAAAACACAGATTTTTTTTCATATTTCTAATGTTTCCTAGGTTTACACAACACATTACACTCTGATCATTTATCTCTTTGGCTGACATATGCTTCAAGGGAAAGATTTTGAAGAACAGTCAGACATGGATTTTCATAGTTAAACAGGCGTACAGGAATGGACTGGTATAAATGATTATAAATATTCATATAACCACAGTACATTTTTGTGGCATAGAACAATAGTTGATAAGAGGCGTTCTTTTCTTAAACAAACTCTATAATGTCTCTATGTCTCTACAAAAACATTAGGTATAAATTAGGCACAATCACAGAGAACACTTTGCAGAAGGAATGTAACAGCTAGCAAACCTGATTTTAAGCTTGGGGAAAGAACAATCTGTCAGATTTGGCAGTTATTACAAAATAAATAAATAATTCTCAAACTGACTCCCTTTACTCTCTTCTGTATACAAGGGAGGAAAGGAAAATGTCAAACTTTCAAGATTCTCTTCCTATAGCCTATTCCAATACAGTAGGAAAAACATGTAGAACATGGTTTTGGATTTATTTGCAACCTTTTACCACTAGTGACTACTAGTGTCTATGTTTGTTTGTCTAGCAAATGTTTTTTCTTGCCCATTTTAATCATTCTGAGCAGCTAACATAGCATAGAACTGAAGCATGAGTGAAAAAAACAATAACAATCTTCCGTTAGAATCTTCTGTCACTTTCTCAGTTCCATGGAATGATCAGTTCTCTGGGATCAGAGGACAATTTCCAAAGGAGCTGCTCTCTTACCAGCTTCTCCTGCCATGGGTGGCAGATGAATAATAGGGGCAGCAGAGGAAGACAAGAGGGTTTCCTCTATCATGAGGAACTGATGAAAAATTTGCTTCACCCACTTGACTTTGCAAAGAAAGAAAACACTGGGTGGAGCAACTCTTGACCCTATATCTCTACTTTCCCCTTTGCCCCCAAGAAAAGAGAAATGGGTAAAATAGATCTAGATCTGTTGGATAAAGTAGCTCTCTTGGGTTTTTAATTTAAACTCTCCCACAGGAGAGTTTAATCCCCACATGAGCATGGAAGTAGAGAAAAGTTCAAACAGACCACAGCTTGACTTGGGGGTGCCAGTTGAAGAGCTACATTCCCTACTCCTTCAACACAACAATGCCAAACTCATAGTCTTTTAGATGGTGATGCATGTCCAGCAATCTTCTGGACAATAAGCAAGTGGTGATATATGTCCAGGGGAAGGTAACACATGACTGGTAAAGGTCAGCTGTGTCCACCAGCTTTCTGGAAGATCACTCAGCATGTATGGAAAGGCCCCACTCCAATGCTTAAGGGATGCAGTGCACCTCCAAGTAAAGCTGTGGGTTGACCAAGGGTGTGCCAGTTCTTCTATCCCATTTCCATTGCCCTGTGGGAAGGGAAGAAAAAAAAATTCATCTGCCATACCAGGGAGGAAAGTGGGTATTTTTGGTGCCAAGAGAGATGGTACTAAGAGTAACTGCTTTTATCTGGTGTGAAACAAGTAAATTGAACTTGTTCTGTTCCACTGCCAGTCTCTTTCTTCAAACACTGTAGTGCTATGAAAGGCAGCATCACAGCAGTTGCAGCAGTTAAGACTCGTAGTTACTGAAACAATGATCAGATGTAGACTGTTCCACCGTCATGAAAATGATAAGCTTCAAGCCCTTTGTCCAGAGAAAACCACAAGAAAACAGATCATACTTGTCCCACATTAGATTACCGACATATTCATTTGAAAGTAGAGTACTTGCTGGAATTCTTGTATCGTAACTTTAACCTTCCTTCTAATCAATACTGCTAACGAGAACTCATTTCTGAATTAACCATGTCCAGTCCAAATTACAAAGAGGAAAGGGGCACTCCCAAAGAAAGAAAGTTTAACCTCTTGTATGTTACATGCCATGATGAAATGGGATGGGACAAAGAATATTGGGTTTAAAGATCAATAGATTTGCCTTTAAACTAAAAATTATTGCTGATATCAGGCTACCGTTGCTTAGGGCAATCACAGTATGGTGTGAGTAGAGAGGCTATGAGGGTTAGGGGGACAGATATTTTTCCCTCTTGTTTATGGAGATTCTTGGCCATCCAGGTCATGATTGTCCCAAAGGTGCTTTTTTTTCAAGAGGCAACTGGACTTTCTGGTTTTTCTTTGAACACGTTTCGCTTCTCATCCAAGAAGCTTCTTCCGCTCTCCCTATTATTGTTTCCTTTTATCGTTGCCTAGTCTCTTGTCCTAGGAACTCATGTGACACATTCCATCAACCATAACTAAACTAAACTAATGAGACAATGAGTTAATCTATTTTACTGCCACTTCAGCTTCTGAAAAAATCAGATTCAAATCAACATTCATGATTTTCCTTTCTTGCACAAATCCGTCTCCAAATATTTGTCTGAAATTGAACAAGGGTACTGTAGTCATTTCTGGGGTGTTGTTTTTTCCCCCAGCCTGTTCATTCCCTTATAATCTAGCACAAAGAGAGCATAATTAAAGGAGAGCAAATGTTTGTGTATGCTATAATTTGAAGGAGGTAGGGAATTTCTGATTTACAATAGGCTTCAATCAAATCATGGATCCACAAGCTGACAATAACATTTTTAGAAGTTCCAGCCGCTCCCAGTCTGACTATTGTAAAACGTTTTTCAAATCCTTGATCAATATTGCTGTACACAAACAAATGATTACATTGAAAAATGCTCATGTATGTATTTATTTATTTAAATTTATTATAGCCACCCAACTTCAATGGACTCTGTGACATAGCACAGATCAGCTAAGTCCTGCAATGCAATGCAGGAAATCTTTCTTTTCTTTTCTTTTCTTTTCTTTTCTTTTCTTTTCTTTTCTTTTCTTTTCTTTTCTTGAGTTAGGTGCAAGAATCAAATAATTGCATTGATCAAGATGTTACTGGATTATTAAACTGCTAAATTGGGGGAGGGCATTGAGAAAATAGAACAGTTTAACAACAGTTCAAAGGTTTTTATTTGCCAATACTTTTTTCGGGATTTAAAAAAAAAATTCTTTGAACTGTCTGTGTATAGAATTATTTCAGGACTATAACTATGGCTCAAGTAACTCAGTTATTTGCAGGCAAATATTGTTTTTAAAAAAAATAATGGCAGCATCTTTCTATCACCACAGAACCAGCTGGGATAAAAAAAAACTTTTTTTTCTTTAAATAGAATTTGTCACCTATGGCCCATCAAGTGCTCTAGCCCTACTGTCCAGTTGAACTTTACAACTTTGAAATATAGGTTTACTAATATTTAAATAGGATATTCTGTTTAAACATTAATATTTAAACAGGATATTCTGTTTAAACTTGTTCTTTACAGATAGTCCTCAACTTAACAACTGTTCAGTTACAACAGATCTATCTTTGGGCTATTTATGACCCAGATTCAAAATTCCAACTGTCAGGACAGGACCCCTGCACAGTCATGCCACCGAAGTTTGGGCTCTCAGCAAGACAACCACATTTACGGTCATTTGCAGCATCCTGCAGTCACATGATCACATTTTACTTCCGGTTGTCAGCAAAACCACACCATAGAAACCAGTGGTAGGATTCAAATTTTTTTACTACCGGTTCTGTGGGTGTGGCTTGATGGGCGTGGCGTGGCTTGGTGGGCGTGGTGTGGCTTGGTGGGCGTGGCAGGGGAAGGATACTGTAAAATCTCCATTCCCACCCCACTCCAGGGGAAGGATACTGCAAAATCTCCATTCCCTCCCCACTCCAGGGGAAGGTTACTGCAAAATCCCCATTTCCTCCTGATCAGCTGGGACTTGGGAGCCAGAGAATAGATGGGGGTGGGGCCAGTCAGAGGTGGTATTTACCGGTTCTCCGAACTACTCAAAATTTCCGCTACCAGTTCTCCAGAACTGGTCAGAACCTGCTGAAACCCACCTCTGATAGAAACAGTCAGTTTGCTTCACCGCCACAGCATTTGCTTAACAACCACCACCAAAAAAGTCATAAAATCAGGTCGGTCACATGACCAACCCATTTTACAATGTACATCTATAAGGGATAGGTTCCATCATGGACATATGTTGAAGACTAACTGTACATTAAAATTATTGTTTATGGAAATTCTATAAGTCACTAATAAAATAGAGTAGCTATTTGTAGAAGAGAAGTGAGGCATAGTCATATATCGTATGGTAGATCGTATAGAAGGTGTTGTACAGGTATAAATATATATATGGATAGCTCAAGACATAAAGATCAACAATACATTTTATAAGTCTGCAGGGGAAATTTTAGAACCCTATACAGGAAAAAGCAGATACATAAAAGTTGAGAACCTGGAACAAAAAAAAAACCTTGTGCCTTAGCATTTCTTAGCTGTGCTTTTTCTTTGACAGCTGTGATTGCTTCTCAGGAAAGTGTGCCAGCATTCTTTTATACCCATGCCTGCTTAGGATCAAACACCATCACCATTGTGTTTGCGATAAGGAAGCAGTTTTAGCCCAGGCTACGGGATCTGTTACCTTCCTTTATAAAGCAGGGCTTTTGTGGTCTAAAAGAAGCTCTATAATACATCTGATTGTGGCAGATGTATTACGTGGGTTGGAGTGTGTAGGGCTGCTGACGGATGGTCCACAGTAGCACAGAGTTAGTTACACTTACAACTTTGGGTTGTTTCCCAACTTCATGAATTGTTTTTCACCATCTTTTGGCAATCAATCATCTCATAACGAAAACATGAATTTGCAATTCAAGACTCTTCTTTTCATTAAAACTTATTCAGTGTCTTGAAGAAGAAAAGAAAAAGTCATCTGAAAATCCCAAAATATGACCCAGTACATACTGAAAATAATCAGTATTGATTATTGAGTATGCCTGACTCTGTACTGGATTGCATCTCCTCAATGTTTCCAATTTTGGTTAAAATATGACAATCTTTGCAATTAGATAAGCATTCAAATGTCCTTTTCAAACATTTAAGACCTGAGATTTTAAGTCAGTCACTAGAGAAGGATTTTCACACTTTCCCTAGAAAATTAAGCAGCTTCCATGACACTATAGTAGAATTCACAGAATGCATGGTGATAAACCTCAGAGTTTCTGAGCTACAATTTATTTATTTAAGAAAATGTATATGGCCAGCCAACGCTTTCTTAGGGACTTCAGGCAGCTTACAAAGATAAACTCTAGAACTCAAAAATTACTGCAAAAATAGAACCACAATGCAAAATGAGATATATAATCTAGATTATATATCTCATTTTGCATTGTGGTTCTATTTTTGCAATAATTTTTGTAGTAATAATCTGAAAGCATGCTAACTTTTATCTTTTTACTATATAGTGTACTTATTTTACTTATTTAAGGTTAGAGACCAATTACCCTAGGTATAATAATCCCAATTCTCTCAATGTATACAAAGAAAAAACTCCAGCAAAATAAAAAAATAATAGTTACAAAGTAATAGTTAATCAGCAATGAAGTTGGGCTGTGTCACTTATACCAACTCCTGACAACTTTTATGGTTCGCAGTGAGAGCTAAATCATTTACACTCTTACAGCAGTTGCAAGCAAATAAAACCTTGTGACTCTCCCAGTGGTTTCTGTTGATAGGTAAGCTAGTAAGAAGATTATATTTTCATCTGACCTACCCAGATGATTAAAAGACAAAGAGATTATTAAATCAAGGTGTCAAACCTAATAGAATGAATACTACAAGAAAACACAAGAAAAGATTATGTCATCCCAGTAGAAAAGAGCAATGTTTTCCTTGCTATTGTATATTCCTCCTAAAATGATGGAGGGCAGAAAATTAAATCTAGCCATAGATAAAGGTTTCCTGTATAAAACAAGCAAGGCCATATTATAATGGTAACTGGATCAACAGCAATAACTGTGAGAGGGATCTAGTAGACAAAGTAAGCCAGCAGTACAGTCCTAGGCTGCATCAACAGACGGATAGTATCAAGGTCATGTGAAGTGTTGGTACCACTTTATACTGCTTTGGTAAGACAAGACTTGGAATACTGCATCCAGTTTTGATCACCACAATACAAAAAAGATGTTGAGACTCTAGAAAGAGTGCAGAGAAGATGATTAGGAGGATGATTAGTGAGTGCAGAGAAGATGATTAGGGGGCTGGAGGCTAAAACATATAACGAAGGGTTAGAAGAACTGGGTATCTAACAAAGAAGAGGACTAGGGATGCCATGATAGCAGTCTTCCATATTTGAAGACCTGTCACAGAGAAGAGGGGTTAACCTATTCTCCAAAGCACCTGAGGACAGGACAAGCTTCAGATAAGACCATTGCAGCTGCCAAGCACAGAAAGTCATTGGTAACACACTCAAGAACTTGAAAATAAATCTTGTTATCTTGAATGCTGCTTAAAAATGACATTTTCATATTCATTTCAAATTTAATCAAATCATGTATTTAACATGCTGCTACTAGACCACCAATATCAGAAAGGAAGAGTAGGCACTCTTTCAGTGTACCCACATACAAAGAAAATCACATCAAATCTAACAAGGTAACTCTTGAAACAAAAAAAATGAAGCCTAGTTTTAAAACTGTCTCTTCTGAAGCTGTACCTGAAGAGATTGTTTTTATTTACGCAAAGCATTTAGCTTAGAGATCAATTATCTCAGGTATAATAATCCCAATTCATCCTTTAAAGTCTAAAAGTTTTAAACAAGACTTGACTGGGTATTATGCATATGTCAATCCTCTTAAAGCTCTGTTAGTCGACAGCTCACAATCATTAAGCAATGTAAAAGAGATTCTATTACCTTAGATTTCTTAATCAGATGTCAGAATGACTTCCAGGCAGCGGTGGGTTGCTCCCGGTTCGGCCCGGTTCTTAGAGCCGGTAGCGGTGGTGGCGGGAGGCTCCGCCCACCCACCCAGGATGCTTCTGCGCATGTGCAGAAGCGTTGCACGCGCGAACCAGTAGTAAATGGTTTTAGAACCCACTACTACTTCCAAGGCTCCAATAGAAGCAAATATCCATGGTCTACTGCTAATCAACTCCAAGTTCCTTTTTCTATTGTACAATTGTCAGAAAATTATGAATTTACTGGAATTAACCAGCTATCCCACTAACTGCAATACAAAAATAGTTCTTAACTGAGACCAACATCGATCAAGGAGATTCAAATTGTGGGCCTATCCCCCTCGGATGTTGCAGGAAGAGATCAAGCAGCATGGAACTAGGCCCAGAGTCCTGACTTCAATATCTGAAACATAGAGAACTTGATTTCTTTGTCTTAGCCAATGATCCACTGACTCAGCAGTTCCTTCCCTTATTTGTCATGGCCTGAAATATCTCAAGAAGGATATCTCCTTAAGGTCCTGGCACATATATGGCTTTTGTTCCAAAAGACATGACCTTTCCTCTATCTGCTTAGTAAATAAAATGGATACATTGTTTTAAAGGAAATTCAAGAAAGGGTGTTACTGGAACGTCTCGGTCATTCTTATGCATTACAAGCCATATTTAACCAAAGAATGAAGAATCACATGGAGGAGCCAGAATTTTAATTTGTTTTAAATTGCATGAAATATAATTCAACATAATGTGTGACCATCTGGAAATGACCATCAATTTGAAAGTAAGTTATTGCTCTTTTTTGACAATGAATATACTGTACATTTCTCTCTATATAAATTAATGAATCAAAACAATGACAGCTGTTAGGTCATATTTGATTATTATTTCCTGAATCTGTTTATGTTTACAAGTTCAGACTGAATCCTTGTATTCAGTGCCTGATTGAGATCTAACGGCAAACTCTTAATTTCTATTTTAAAACCGTACTTTATGCCCAACCATTCATATTATCTTTGATTCTTTCATTTAAGAAAACAATTTCAGGCAGAGACAGGTGGCCCAAGTGATTTTTTTTCAAAATGGGTATTATGAGTGTGATCTTGAAGAACAATTCACTCACTTGAATGGAAGAGGTATCAGTATTATTATTTGATCATACCCCACATTTATTCAACAGATTACCAATTAAAAACTTATCTCCTTGACAGCAATCCCTTGCAATGAGAACTAAAGCTGTGAAGCTAGTCTTCTAGTGCATATTCATGAAGATGAAATATCACTTGATAGAAATAATTCAATTAGATGGTCCAGAAAATTAGAGAGATTTACCAACCAGTTTTTCAACTGCTCACTGAACTCTTCAGTTTCAACAAACCCTTTTTCAAAGAAAAGGCATAGATGAAACTTCATGAATCATTCAGAATACAATCTCTCATTCAAAATTTCTAATGGTTGAATTTCTATTAATAATATCAGAACTCAGCATATGTCCTGCTTCTGGTTTCAATTGTATACTCACAAGGTTGCCATGGAAATTAGTAGTTTACTCCAGGTCAAAGAGATAACCACAAATAAGAAATGCAAGCCAAAACAGAGTTTTGAAAGAAGCTTGCCTGAATGGTTTTGCTTTCAATAGGAGCACACAGAAGAATAGCCAAAATCCAGTCCAGAGTTCCAAGATCCAGGTCAGGATTGTCAGTCAGTCCAGAATTTCACAAGCAGAATCCACATGAAAATCTTCAAGTGCCAGAGGTCAGGTGGCTGACTCCAACAAGGGATCATGGATCAGTGGTGCCCCTTAAATCAGGCTGCAGCTAGCTGCCTTTAATCAAGTGATTACGCCCTTGATTGGCAAGGAGCCTCATAAAATGTCTTTGCTCTGCAATTTGCTCTACTTTCCAGGGTAGGGCTGGAAGCCTGATATCATCATCATCTGACTCTTCCAGCTGTTCAGGTGGTACCTGTGTTGGATTACCCCAGGTGATTCTTGGCTTTGTGTCCCCTGAGGCTGACATTCCACAGGTCCTGCTGGAGCAGCTTCTTCAAATTTAGACTCAGCACCTGATTCCTGGGCCATGACAGCATAGATATAAATCCTTGTTTGAATTATATGCTAACTATATGCTAACATCAAATTAGATGACATCTGCATAAAATGCCAAGAATATCATCTGAGAGCTACAGTTTTTTATTTTAAAAATACACAGCCAAGATAAAAACAAGGGTCAAATTTACCATTGGAAAAAAATAGTTTGGTCAGTTAAAAGCAAGAATTCTTCAGTTTTTTGGCAACTTATAGAACATTCTGTTCCAAAAGCTGCTCCCCAGACAGGTAGAATAATTTCTCCAGAGATTTGGGTTCAGTATTTTAGTGGCTTACTCAGTAATTCTATAAGCAATCAGTTTCCTGTTAAATTATCCAGTGAAAAACCTTCCTGGTGGCCTCATGTGTTCCTTTCTGATATTTCTAATTTTATCTCACTCTTGAAAAATAACAGTTTTTAAGTTCTCTCTTCCTCCATTTCCTTCCAGAAGTCAGTCAAACAAAGTTGAATTTTAGCTGTCCTTTCACCTTTGTATGTTAATTCTTTAATTCATACCATATCCAAAAACAAGTTTCCTCAGTCCATGCTGACTAAAAGTCCTATTTTCAATCCTCTTTCTTCTGCTTATGCAATAATTTGTTCTACAACTCAAGTACGCTTACGTTTTAAGCCTCTGCTAGGTATTGTAAAGAAAAACTGATCAACTACTACAGAGAAAGTTACTTCAGAAAGGTGAGTGAATTTTAACTATATGTGAACAATAGATAGCATCACCATAGAATAGGAAGTTTGTGTGTGTGTGTATGAGTAAGAGAGAATGAGAGGGATCACTGCTTAAGCTTTCTGTTGTGAGAAAAAGGATTTTGTTTTAAAAACCAATGCAATCCTCCATTTTCTAATAGTAAAGCAATAGTTACATCCCTGCTTTTAAAAATCTATTTAGAACAATATTGTTGCTGCTGTGGCAGTGGTTCCTGTTACAATTCTGAACGTTGTAAGCCACTATAACCCTCTGGTGTCAAATAAATCCAATTAATTAATTAAAAAAAATAAACCAAGCAAGGCACTGAGTCTTTCATGTTGTTGCTCATATATTTGTTAGTATCACATTTGTGCGACATCATGACATATTTGAATTTTCTAATGCTTCAGCAGCTTTCTATGAGCCGAGACTCTTTATAAGTTTCTGCATCACTGCAGCCAGGAGCCCCAGCCAGCATGACTAGTGCTATGATAAGTTTGTTTTAATCCAACAATACCTAGAAGATCAAAGTTTCCCACTCTGTTCTGTAGAACCCTCCATATATACCTTGTAAGAAACAAATGACTTTATGAAAGATATTATGTACCATGTTATAAAGACAAGCAAGTTTCAAGCTTTCCAATTTTCATTTTTCCTAGGACTCTGAGGCCTATACACTGGAGTTACAGGCAAGTCTCAGAATGGGTTAGCACATTTAGAAAGAACAGAATACTAATTTGAACACATGCTCAACTTCAGTTTGCTTGCCTACTAGAACTTGGTCTTTCACATACACACAGCTGAGTTAAAATGTTATCCACCAATTCTTGAGTGAGCAGGAAAAAAAACTGCAATAAATTGTACTGTCCCTGTTGCCAATCCCCATTTGTCATAGTAATGAGGCCAGTGAATGGTGCTGTCCTTACTTATTTATTGTGGCCGAAGTTTAGAACAGAGATTGGTGGATTCCTCTAGTTTCATTTCCCCTCCCACCAAGGTTCACATGCTGCTGGGAAAACAACCATCAATCACTCTTCTTAACATGGAGTGGGTTGGGGTTTGGACAAATTCTTAAAATGGCAGGTTTAACCATCTGACAAGTCGCATGACTAACTGGTGACAGGTGCTAAGAGGACATGCAGTTAAAAGCAGGGCAGCACTCTCCTGACGCTCTTTGCAATCCATCCTACAGACCTGTAACCTATCAGTAAGGCTATTTCTGAACACAGGTATAGCACTCTTCTGAAAGAGTACTAAATAGATGTCCAAAATTAGCCGATTTAGCAGGGGGGGGAAACCACACAAAAGGAGACACAGGTTGAAATGGCAGAGAGCAATTGATGACTAGTAAGTTTTTTTCTCTGACTAGTACTACAAGGATGATACTGGCAGCAAGTAAGAAATCTGCTCCTGGCTTTATGGATGGCGGCACCTGGAAGAACCCACTGGACATCATGGAGAAGACCTTTACTAGAATAGCTTTCCAGATTCATCCAGTTGTGATTGGCCTGCATATAACAACAATAATCATCATGGCACCTAATGTTGCCATAATCAGTATAATGTAAGCAAAATGGTAACCAATCTCCCATCAAGGGAAACACTAATTGCTGAGCATTGCATAGACAGCTACAAAAACTGTAGCTGCGTGAGACTGATCCCACAGGGTGAAGTTGTAGAACTCTTGCCCAAGATTTGAGAGATGGAAGCAACAATAGAAACAATTATGCACATACAGTATACTCCCCTTTTTTTTCAGCAGAAGGAAAGAAAAGCATATAATGTACCAAATGGTGATTGAACCAGCACTGTACAGCTGACAGCATCTGACACTCTTTCATAGTTGAATTTTCTATGCACAGAAGTAGCACTCTTTCAGAAAAGCACTCATCCCGTGTTGAAAAAACTTCTACTGTTTTTTCAAAAGACTACTAAATTTGTGTTTTTGAGGAATCTGTATATGACCTCATAAATCATATGGAAAGTATTGGTGAGCAGAGGTGGGTTCCTCCCGGTTCGGCCCAGTTCGCCTGAACCGGTAGCGACCCGCTGGTGATGTCACAATGTCACAAATCCGGTTTGGTCGGTGCCGGTCCATGGATGCTGCCATCTTTTTTTTTTTTTTTGAATTTTTTTTATTTGGGGGGGGGGATTTTTTCCGGGATTTTTTTCTTCTGCGAATGCGCAGAAGCCAAGTTTCCGGCACTGCACATGCATCGCCATCTTGTTTTTGGCTTGTTTTTGGGTTTTTTGCACTGCGCGTGCGCGCAAAGCATGTGCACACCCACGAGGTGCGGCCACGCGGCCCGGGAGGAAGCGAACCGGCAGCAAGGTAAGTTAGAACCCACCCCTGTTGGTGAGCCATTATGCAGGCAGATATTTGCAGAATCCAGACAGCCATCTCTTCTGAAGGCTGAGCCAAAGCAGCCCTGATGTTTGGTACCCAGTAATTAGATGAGGCAGAATGCACTTCCAGAGGACTTACAGTATGTCACAGAAGTGAGTACACCCTCTCACATTTTGTAAATATTTAAGTATATCTTTTCATGTGACAACACTGGAGAAATGATACTTGGCTACAATGTAAAGTAGTGAGTATAGAGCTTGTAAATGTGCTGTCCCCTCAAAAGAACGCAACATACAGCCATTAATGTCTAAACTGCTGGCAACAAAAGTGAGTACACCCCTAAGTGATAATGTCCAAATGGGGCCCAAGTAGCCATTTTCCCTCCCTGGTGTCATGTGACTCGTTAGTGGTACAAGGTCTCAGGTGTGAAGGGGGAGCAGGTGTGTTAAATTTGATGTTATCACTCTCACTCTCTCATATTGGTCACTGAAAGTTCAAAATGGCACCTCATGGCAATGAACTCTCTGAGGATCTGAAAAAACAAATTGTTGCTCTACATAAAGATGGCCTAGGCTATAAGATTGC
>QLTV01002140.1:1404467-1425062 GCA_003457575.1 Thermophis baileyi
ATGTACTGTGACATACTGAAGCAGAGCATGATCCCCTCCCTTCAGGGACTGGGCCGCAGGGCAGGATTCCAACATGATAACGACCCCAACCACACCTCCAAAACGACCACTGCCTTGCTAAAGAAGCTGAGGGTAAAGGTGATGGATTGGCCAAGCATGTCTCCAGACCTAAACCCTATTGAGCATCTGTGGGGCATCCTGAAATGGAAGGTGGAGGTGTGCAAGGTCTCTAACATCCACCAGCTCCATGACGTCATCATGGAGGAGTGGAAGAGGACTCCAGTGGCAACCTGTGACGCTCTGGTGAACTCTATGCCGAAGAGGGTTAAGGCAGTGCTGGAAAATAATAGTGGCCACACAAAATATTGACACTTTGGGCCCCATTTGGACATTATCACTTAGGGGTGTACTCACTTTTATTGCTACCAGTTTAGACATTAATGGCTGTGTGTTGCGTTATTTTGAGGGGACAGCACATTTACACTGTTGTACAAGCTGTAAACTCAATACTTTACATTGTAGCCAAGTGTCATTTCTTCAGTGTTGTCACATGAAAAGATATACTTAAATATTTACAAAATGTGAGGGGGTGTACTCACTTCTGTGATATACTGTAAGTGACCAGTAGGAGCTGGGTAGATCTTAACATTTCACTGTCACAGCAACTATTTGGCCAATGAAACAAACTAAAACCTACCCGTGGCAAAACATTGTGTTGGTATAAGAGAGAAAACATTACTTTAAAATCAGAACAGCTAAGAACTGTTGCCAGGCCATGTTTTTGATGTAGTTAGGAACAACAAAGTTAGAGCCAAAGAGAGAAACATATTATTTCTGGTCCTACCCAAAGCTTTCTTAGCTTAACGGGTTTGATTTGGAATAGTAGTAATATGGTGTGAGAAATTGGGGAAAGCTGCGAAAGTAGACATAAATAATCAAGAGACAGGGGGCAGCAGCTTTACCTCACAAATGGTAACTAAGCCCATGTGGCAAGAAACCTGAGAAGAAGTATTTCAAAGCACTCAAAGAGACTCTGTCTTAAATAACTCACTATGAATGAAGGTTGGAAATTCTTCTTGCAGGTTTAGGAGTCTATTTCCCGAGACTAGCATTAGTGTACTAAACTCTTTGTTGTTCTTGTTTCCTTGATCTTGCCCAGCTGCACTGGGCTTGTCAGGTAGTGATGGGGAAAATGTTATTTCTTGTTACTGTAGATTAAAAATGTACTGTCAGAAGCTTTGGCTGATCTAAACCATCTTAAATTGAAATATCCTTTCTGTTCACCACTCCCAGATAACATGAATGTGCTGACTTGATCTTGTTGTTCCTGCTGAAACTATGAGATTGGGTAGAACATAATGAAAAGGCAAGTCTAAACCTTCTTCAGCAACATCAGCCTCTGGTTTTGAGACCATTATCTTCAATAAATGGTTTTGGAAGATGTTCCCTTTTCTACGTGGCCTAAAACTAAATAGAAAAGTGTGTTTAACCATGGATTAGGTTTTTTTTACATTGATGATGTCATGTTGCCACAGAAACATTTTCTTTAGCTGCCTTAAATCCTACTATTTAATTGCCAGTTAGATCTATAGGCAGAACATTTCATGAATTATATCAAAACAATTACCAAAAAAACCCAATGATGGTGATAGTGTAATATAGGAGGAAGACCTACTACAACTTTCCTACTAGCTTGCAAAATATGGGGAAAAGAAGAGCATTTATTCATTTTTACACCAAGAATTATCCCTTTAATTTTTCATTCCCCTCCTCAATATGGTAAGGCAATAATTATATCAACTACGCCAGGGGCACATGGAGCTTTAGATCCAGCAGACACTAGACTGTCCCCTATGGACTGCATTTCAATACCTACATCTAGCAGGACATCAAGGACTGTTGTCCTACATGCCAAAAACTGTCTAAGGTTGTTCCTGGGCCCCTTCATATGGACATATCTTCTCTCTGGTAGAGCTGCACTTCTACCACATCCAACCCACCCCTCATCTGAGTTTTGGCAGGGGTAAAAAAAAAATTCTTTTTTGCCTTTAAAATTATGTTTTGGTCTTTAATTTAAAATTCTGTTCAAACTGTGCAAGCTTTCAAATTTTATGGAGCACTGGAACTTCTTGGCTGGAAACTAGTTTTTTCTAGATTTGCCAGGATAAGGGCAATGAGAAAGTTTTTTGTACCTGCTGTAAATTGGCAGATATATAAAATAAGAAACTTCTGAGTCTTTTACTTCATATGGCAGTTTTACTTATTATTCTTATTCTATACTTATCTATACTTATTATTCTTGGATGTATTTCCCCTCCCACTAAAAGAAAAGAAATACCTTTGATTTTACCTTTTCAAGTGAAATTTAGCTTCCTCAGTTGTTGTTATAACAGTATTAGTCTTACTAAGGAAGCTTATATTCTTCCATCCTAGACCCTATTCTTCCTCTTACTTTAGTTTAGTTGTAAAAAAATAACATTCTAATTAATTTTGTAGGGGGGTGGTGATACTATTTTCACTCTTACCTCTAAATTGCTTTGGCATATAAGTAATTGTTCTACTCCAAGTGTTCCCCTTTGCCAAAATAAGTCAGTATTCCTTCAGTAGTAATTTTCAAGGTTAGTTCTGCTATTCCAAGTCCATATGTCATCTAAGGCTGTTCTGTCTGGAGTATCTTCAACTGTTAATAAGACAACCTGTGAAATCACTACTTTCTTGGAAATACTTTTAAATTATTAACAATAATTAATATTGTGATTTATAATTACTTTAAATGTTAGCTTGTGAAGAATTGCAAACTAATTTAACACTTGTAGGAAAAGACTATTAATTTGGAAAGTTATTTCTTTATTCAGGCAAATTCAACTTCCATCATATTTAATGTATTTTCCCAGATGAGCTCAGGTGCCTAGGTCTTCAGATTCTACTTGTGCTGAGCAGGGGTGGGTTCTAACTTACCTCGCTGCCAGTTCGCTTCCTCCGGCGCCGTGTGGGTGCACCTCATGGGCGTGCGCTTTGCGCGCGTACACATGCGCAGTGCCGAAAAATCTGAAAAAAATCCCCCCCCCCACAAAAAGCCGAAAAGAAGATGCCGACGCGCCGAAAAGAAGATGACGACGCATGTGAAGTGCAGGAAACTCGGCTTCTGCGCAAGCGCAGAAGAAAAAAAACCCGGGAAAAAATTCAATTTTTTTTAAAAAAAAGATGGCGGTGCCCATGGACCGGCACCGACCAAACCGGATCCGTGATGTCACTGTGATGTCACCAGTGGGTTGCTACCAGTTCAGGCGAACCAGTACGAACCGGGAGGAACCCACCTCTGGTGCTGAGACTAAATATACTTCATTCTAAAAAAGAAAGTTTCAGATTTCCAACTGATTCTGACCTTCCTTCAAAGAGCTCAAAAGTGTATGTATTATTTTTCCCTTTCCCCTTTTGTTATCAAAATAGTGCTGTAGGTAGATTATATAGAAAGAGATAGACAACTATCATGGGGTTGTTCATGAACTTTAATTTTGAGTCGAGATTTTAATCTAGATCTCTTCTGCCTAAGTACAATCTTTAAATGATCACACTATAGCACAGAAATGGTCAATCCATAGTGTGCAAGTTAATTTGCCTCTTCAAAGCACTTTTGCAGTTACCTGCCAATAGCAATAGTACATAGACATATATACTGCTCCATAGTGCTTTACAGTACTCTCTTAGCAGTTTACAGTGTCAGCATATTGACCCCAACAGTCTGGGTCCTCATTTTACTGACCTCAGAAGGATGGAAGGCTGAGTCAACCTTGAGCCAGTCAGGATTGAACTCCTGGCTATAGGCAGAGTTAGCCTGCAATACTGCATTCTAACCACTGTGCCATCACAGTTCTTCTTCAGTTATCTACCAAATTATATATGCATGATTTCCCATAATGTTTCAGCAGAAAATAAGCAAATGTTGTGTAAACTTTTAAAATCATACATAAACCATTTTGAAAATTTTTCCTAACCTCCAGAAACCACCATGAAAAACATACTCAGTCTTCCCCATCCGTATGTTATTATGGACAAATATGCTTTGTATGCTTAACATTCTATTATGTTATAGAGCCCCATTTCCTGCCTGTATTAACATCCATAGTAACAGTTTTACTTGGTGCCATATGTATTTATTTTGTACTGTTTTAATGTTTTATGATGCATGTTACCCAGAGTCACTTGTTGAGATGGGCAGCTGTGGAAATCGGATAAATAGTTCTATCACCTATTATTTATGCTCTGAGAAAGCAACAACTATGCAACTTAATCTGAATCAGAAAAGATAGTGCTATTATTCAGTAGCTACTTCTTGTAATTTGGATCAGTTGTATGACCATTCTTAAAATCCTTTTCAAAGAAAATGGTGTAGAACAGCTAGAGCAGGACTATATTTCCAGAATTCAAACCAATTGCAATACTAACTAGGAATTCTGGTAGTTGAAGTCCAATACATCTGTACAGACTGGAAAGTTGCTTGAGAGAAATGCTATACTGGACTATAATATTTCTTATCTTTGTCGAAGTTGACATTGCCACTATGGAAATAAACAGCTGGCATATTACTCAATTAAGACTCTAATGTAGAGAATGCTTTGCAATACAGAGGGCAGGCAAAGGCTGAAGAGTTCATACCAAAGTCATGAACTGTCTCATTATTGCCTGTAGATAATTAAAATGAATTTTCAAGAGCAACTGTTCCCTTCAGTATATGTTAACACTTCAGTTTTCCTTTCATCAGGCCTCCATATCTTAATCGTCTGGAAATAGCTTGGCATCACTTAAGACATCATTACAGAATAAAACCAAATCCATTAAGACAGAGCTGATTTTGATATTAAATCACTGCTGGTGATTTAAATCACAGCTAGTTTAATTTGCTGCCCTTTATTTAAAGTGGCAAATGTATGAGTCACCAGCATGCTCTTGCCTTGGATCCTAAAAATAATTGGAATTGCAGGGCCATTGCTGGAGGAAATTGATACATTTAAGACTACTGTGCTTTGCTAAAAAAACCCTCAAGTTCAGGATTCAACTATGACATCTATCACTTCATTGGTTTAGTATTTAATACATTTCTTTTACTACCTAAAATGGCAAAATAATATATTGGAATATTCCCTCCATTCTACTTCATTATAATTCAGCTTTTGAAACATACCTCGTGACATAATTTACAAGCCACTTTAATAAACATTTACTCTATATTTACCAAAGTGGTGGGGAAATGGTGAGTCTTATAAAGCATTTATCTTGCCCTTAACCAATTAAAATTGGGGGTCAGATCACACATATAAATGAGGAAGATAAATTGCCATTTTTCAAAGCAAATTGAGAAAGTATTCTACATGTATATGTGTTTGCATGTTTATTGTATTGCAATTGCCCAGAGTTACTTGTTTTGTGAAATGCGTGACTACATAAATTGGATAAACAAACACATTTGAGGAAAGAAAACAAATTACCCAAATGCATTTCAAAGATGCAGAAACATAAAATTCTAGTGGTCATAATTAATTTGGAGCTAGTTGAGCAATGCATATATCCTTCATCTTTCTTTGTACAGTCATCTCTTTAGGGGTTTTCAGATTCCTTGACTCCCCAAACTTCAATTAATTCCCAGGGAAATACATCATAAGATAATTTCTTAAGTGTATTTGTGTATTTCAGTTCAGAGCCAGGGCCAGTCAGAAAAACTGCAGAGTCTGATGATGGATTGATTGATGGATTGATTATGTGTCATAAAATTGGTATTTACTTTAGTGGCCACTTCTCTGGGATAATCTGTCTCATATTGGGCCCTTCAGGTCTTCTCATAGTCATCACTACTGTAATCAAGTCCACCCATTCTGGCTGGCGTTCCTCGATGCAGTGATACAGAAACATTGGATGGGTCCCAGCTGATAGAAACCTGCTGAAGCATTAGAAATTTTAAATGTGCCCTAGTGTTACACAGCCCTGTTCCTTTCATTTTCCTGTGAAGATGTTGATCATTGATTGAAAAACTGCTTATCTGAGATGAAAAAGGAACCACTTTGAAGGAACGGTAACTATGAATGGCAGTTCTTATTTGTGTATACAGTAAATCATTAAAATATTCCTTAAAGATTTCTATCTTTCAAAGACAGAAAGATCCGACAAAGTGAGATCAAATGGCCTAACAAGTCAATTTTATTGGGTTTGAGATGAACAAAAACAGGAACAGAACTGGAATCTCATGGAAACAGAAATGTGGGATACATACATAATCCTATTAATAAATAAATAGAGAACCAGTTTGGTGTAGTGGTTAAGGACCAGGCTAGAAACTGAGAGAGTGTGAATTCTAGTCCTGTCTTAGGCACACAAAAACAGCTGGGTGACCTCAGTCGGTTCCCCCCCCCCCGTGCCAGCTCTTGGAAAGAGGCAATGGCAAGCTACTACTGAAAAACCTTGCCAAGAAAATTTCAGGACTTATCCAGGCATTTACTAGCTGTCAACACTGACTTGCATAAATAAATAAATATATGCATATGCATACATACACACACAAATGAATAAAAACAAAACTTACCATATTAACAATATTCTGGTTTCGTGAATCCCCTTAAAGTTGATAGCAGAAAGCAGCGGAAAAAATAAAATTGTTCCCATTCTTATTGATAACGCTAAGACTTGAGAATTAGTTGGATAAGGACTTGGACCTGATTACTCTCTATGTTTTGTCAACTATTCAAACATCATTATTCCCAACACGGCAGCGTGAGCTACAATTTCCACTCACCGCTAATATCATAGCTCACATATAGTCAATGATTCAATAGTCTATATTACTGTAAATATAATACAGAATGTCTCAGTAAAGTTCACTGGGGTTTTTTTTTCCTGGCAGGTCTTCTATTCTGTCTTAGTTTCGAACTAATCTTTGGAATATTAAACTTTTCTCATTGCTTCCATCTCCAGAAAAATCTTCACATGACCATTTTATCTAGTGTACATTAGATGGGTGAATTAGGTGAATAGACTCAGATAACGGGGGATAGGTTCTCTTGGAAGACCTGAAGAACCAGGTCAAGGGAAGGTTGTCACTGAGAAAATCTATGTGGTTGCTAAAAGCTGACACTGATCTGATGTCACATAATCAATTACACAAGAAAAAAGTGGATTGCGGAGACATCCCTATCCATTGCCTTCTATATCTATATCACCAAGCAGCTGCTTTATTGTAATCAAGGCCAATCGATTTTCTTTCTGCCCAGGCAGCTTAGCTTATATGAATCTAGCTATGGTTCTCACAGAATTACTGTATGGAAGTTATATTATCTCTCCCAACAAGCAGACTACAGCTACCTCACATCACTTTGAGGACCCTATCAGATTGTGTTGATAGGGCAGTCTGCTAGTTGGCCACCAGGGGTCAATTTAATCTACTGGAGAAAGTATGTACAATTAGGGAGCAACAATAGTGAAGAATGGCAGACCTTCATTCCTCAGGCAGCAGGGCTTCCTGGGCTAGGTCCTGAGAATGTAGCTGCAGTTTACTATACACTTTAAAAAGAGTATGAAGAGTTAGAATTCTACTGAGTTCATGAATACACCCTTGCAATTTTCCTGGCAATTTTCCATAAGTGGCTTCCCATTGCCTTCTTCCAGTAGAAGTATGGGGGTGGGGAGAGAGAGATTTAGACTCTCTGATCTATCCTAAGCTCTGAGACCAACCAGACCCAACACAGCTTAGCTTCCATGATCAGATTATTACTATCACACTTTTATTCTATCTTTTAAAATTGTGTGTGCATGTATAGTCAACTTAAGATAAGCAATAGCAGTAACAATAGCAGTTATATACCACCCCATAGTGCTTTACAGCAGTTTCTGGGTGGTTTACAACATCAGCATATTTCCCCAACAATCTAGGTCTTCATTTTACTGACCTTGGAAGGAATAGAAGATAGAAGGCTGAGTCAACCTTGAGCCCCATCAGGATTGAACTTCAGACTGAGGGCAGAGTTTCCCACATTCTAACAACTATGTCATGAGGGCTCCTAAAGGTTGGTTAGAAGCTGCAAACCACAACTAATCTGGGGGCTAGTGCCGCTGAGCTCATGTGCAGAATTTCCAAGAACAACTGGAACAACAAAGATATATGCATGAAGAACAAAGGAAAGAGAAAAGTGGATTAATGTGGAGTGGCATGAGTCACAAAAGGAATTCCAGCTTGGAGGGAATTGGTGCAGGTAAATAACTGCTGATACATCTGCCTAGTGACTGCAGTGACAGAGATGTGATTGATTTTGATAGGTCTGTGGCTGGCAATGCACACTCCTGTCATTATTGGAATCACACAGTGATTATAGAATCACATAGTGTGCATCACTTTGGAAGGCAGGGTGATGATATCATGGTCATCATCAGGAACAGGTGGGGGAAGAAGCTTGATCCCAAACTATGTTATTGGGGAAGAGAAAACCAAACCAATGAGGATGCACAACTGCTAGTGTCCCTTCACTGCTTCAGCAATTTGTGATTTAAGGACGAGCACACTGAAAAAAGATCATGGCTTACAATTTCATTATAAGATCTATTAGTTAACAGACTATAGTTGGATACTATCAGTTCCTGAAGATAGGTGGGGGGCATTGAGAATGTAGGGGGAAGGGTGGATTCCCTTAATTTACTGAATGACCATAGCAGGAAAAGGCAGCACATAATTTTGATATTAATGAAAGATGAGTTAGCAGGTGGTTGGAGAAGGGAGGTGCCTGTAGGGACTTCCTGAATTTGAAGCTGGGCTGTAGAACAAGTTGGAGGCACTGCCAGGGTATTCTGCTGACCAGCAGCATTTATACCTGAGTGTCTCAATAAGGTATAGCAGGGGTGTCAAACTGGCGGCCTGCAGGCTGGATGCGTAACACACAGGCCACGCCCACCCCAGCTCTGCAAAGAAGAAAAAACAGCACGATACGTCATGTGACGGCAACGTGACGCAAGTTTGACACCCATGTGGTATGAGTGTTCTGCCCCAGGGACGAGCCACCAATAATACGCACACACAAACTGCAAAACACTGTTCTTTTACTAATAAATGTCTCCTAATAACTTCTTAGGAGCAACATAATATTTTGAAAACAAAATAAAGGCAGAATAGGGTTTTTCAAACCTCCGCTGGTAAATGTTTAATCTTAACAGCTGGCCGGAGTCCAAGAGATAATATGAGCAGGTCTGACTGTATTTGGCAATACTCCCAAGCTAGGTTTTTGTGAATTTTTTGTGAATTTTTTACTGTTGGGAAGGTTTTTCCTGTTCTTTTGCTTGAAAAAGGTCCCTCCCGCCTGCCTCTGGGTTTATACTGACCTTTATTCCTTCGCCTGAAGCACAGCTGATCAGCTCCTCAGCTGTGTTTCGGGCTGATTGCAGCTACTGAGCATGTGCAGAAGCCAAATTACGCGAGGTAATGTTTGCCTGCGTGCGAGCGGAGCGAGCGTGCGCGTGCAAAATAAACATCGCGATGCGAACCGGTGAGGAAGGTAAGTGGAACCCACCCCTGGATCAAGAGTAATATTAAACATTGTTTCCTGCAACAAGGCTCAGCGTGGTCAGGGCTTAAATAGTCTAAGGGTGTGGCCACTTAGCCTGCAGCTCTACTCTCGAGGAGACCTCCTCCTGAGTAGCCACTCTTGTCTTCTAGCAGCCCTGCGTGCCCGAGCATTGAGAAGAAGAGGCTCCTCCTCTTCTTCTTCAGCCCTGATGGGCTCCTCAGGAGGTGCAGAAGGCCCTGGTTGACTTTCAGCCTCCTCGCTCTCTGACTCGGGTGCCAGGTGCATGGGCCGATGGTACCTCACCACAACCGCCTCATCATCCTCCTCACTCTCTGACTCGGGCGCCAGGTGCACGGGCCGATGGTACCATGCCACAACCGCCTCATCGTCCTCGGGATCCATGATCACTTGCACGGGACGCTGGCGGGCCACAACAATGAGATGGTTGGATCTCTCAGACTGACATCTAAATAAAATATCATTCTATCAATTCCTGAGGCCACCTTCTTCAGGAATATTTTATCCCCAGATTACAATAAGATTTTATACCTATAAGATATATGTTGCAGATTCAGTCTACAAAATCAGTAAGATTTTTAATGTAAATACAAATGGTTTTCCATTGAATGTGTCAGTTGCGTGACTATTACACTACAGCTAAATTTATCTCATAGATGTGGGCCTTCCTGCCTCCCTCTCTCTAGTAGAAATCTTCTCTTTGATGATAACAGATTTATAAATGCAGATGTAAATATAAAACTTACTTCCTCTGAAGACAGATTGTTTTCTCCCATTAGATGTCTTTTGTTTTTATTTCCATCATATATTTAAAAACTAAAAACTATTCTAATGGATAAGCTAGAAGTTAAATAAATAATAAAATGTTTGATATTGTGGAATATGTTTGATGGATATAACTAGAAAAACCAAAGTAAAGAAAATAGCACTTTATATAGCAGCTCAATGTAGCCCAATACTTAAAGACTAGATAATTAACTCTCCTATAGCCCTACCGCCAAAGATTAATTTTTCTAATTATAAAAGGCGGTTTAATTTTGATCATATTTAGAGTTGATCCACTGTAATTGAGAGGATTTAATTCAGTCACAGCTAATGCTGAAATCAGTTACAAAAGGTATAACTAATTTATGTCCCCTCATGCTTCTGTCTAAATATAACTCAATTTGGATCCATTCTAAATGTAAAAATCACATGCAATACATTTTAATTTTTTTGGAACCAACCTTAGCAGATATCTAGGATCCATTCAGTTCTGGTTAGCTAGCCTTGCTTCAACTCATAGATTTCCAGTTATAAAAATTATACATTTAAAAGGTTTTCTTAATGAAACAACTTGTTGAGGTTAGAACTGGGCAGACAAATTCTGCATTTTAATGCCATTTCTCATTCAGTTTGATGAAAGAGAAATTGTTTTTGAGATTCATCTAAAGTCATGTTTCATATATATGGACTGTAGTGGTTTGAATCTAATTAGCTATGAAATAGCCAGGGTGTGTGTCTGTGAATATTCTGTCTTCTATTTCATAATCATTTTCTGTAATTTGCAACTTTTCTCGATTTCTATGTTCAATTAAAACTAAGAGAAGCATCATGAAAAAAAAATGTAAGTAATACTACAGCTATTAATAAAAGAAGAGTTCTGCCCTTGAGAAATTGTTAAAGAATTTCTCTTTCCACTGGAAAAAGTCAGAGAAATTAGCCACACAATTTTCTTTCCCACAAATTAGGTGAAGAGTTTCAAAAGGGCTATTTATGCTCAGCTCTAGTTGGAATTATTGGCTGTATTTTGAATAAATTGAATCTTATTTCATTTATAATAGATCCCTTCCTTTCCCTGTTTAATTTCTTATTCTGACTTTGATCAATGGCCTTTTTATACTGTCATAATGATAATGTGATTTTGCCCCCTTCCTATCCTATTAAAAAGACTGGAAAATACATTTTTGGTGGCTAAAGTAGAAGTTAAACATAGGAGGATTGCTTTCAAGAGGAAAAATTGGTTTTCTATGTACTTGCATATAAATGTGGGGCCCAGTTATATAGTTTTTACAGTAACATCAAGAGTAATAGAAAGAAAGTGATAGATTTTCTTTCTGGAAAATTCTAAATAGATCTCATCCAGATTACAGTGTATTCTCCAAACCTGTGTTTATGAATTAATGCTCAGATAAATATTCATGAGGCAGTGGAAATACTAGTTATATCTTTTTTCCAAAAAAGTGTTGTTAAACAAAGGACTTAGAGATTTCTTCAGCAAGATGAATAATTAGTTATAATTATCAAGAGACAGAGTATTTTGCATAATACAGAGAAAATATTCTTAGCCATTGATGTTAGTTTTCAGCCCAAAAACAATCTGGGTACGATTTCTCTAAGGAAGAGGTATTTTTTTCCTTATATTCCACTTGATAATGGTGTTCAAGTAAAACAGTAATATATCAAAACAACTTACTTTATCCAAATCAGAAATATGTGTATTTTTTGCAGTCGATTACTACATTTGACCAGAATACTCTATTTTAAAAAAAAAAGATCATTTGTTTTCTATTGTTATTTTCAAGATTCCTCACATATGTAGCTTGAACCAAATGGAGATTATTATTTCTTATCCTTTACCAGTACATAAACATCTGCACAAAATAGAGTGCATCATACTAGTCAAAGCAAAATATATCATATATTTACAGATGAAACAATCTCCTCTCCCAAGTCACGTAACTGAGAGAGGGATGTGATATACTTTCTTTGGATCATCGGTTCCTCTAAAGCAAAGCAATCTTAATCCACCATTGCTTCCCTAAAAGTCTATATGTTTTTATTTCTTTTTATTTAATCTTTATTTATATCCTGCACATATTATTTTTTAAATAAATAACTCAAGGCAGCAAACATATATAATACTACTTCTCCTATTTTCCCAACCAACAAACCTGTGAATTGGGGTGGACTGAAAGAGAGTGACTGGCCACCTGGTTCGCTTTTATCCCTAAAGCAGGACCTGGCTTCTAATCTGGTGCCCTTTTTATTTTTATATGTATGTATTGGCCATCAAGTGGCTGTCTTTCCCAGGTATTAATCTACTACATGAGTCTTCTATTCTGATTTAGTGTTTGTTGTCTTCAAGAACTTCCTCTTTCTAACATCTATAAAATACAGGCTCTGTTTTTTCTTGATGTAATCATTCCGATAATGCTTTTGTTTTTCCAGTTTATTTTATTTGCAATAATCTTCTAGCATCTTTATTTCTGGGTATATATAATCTATGAATGTCACATCTTGAGTGAAGGACATGTTGTATGGCCATTAGTTTCCTTGTTTTCCTGTCAAGATTGTCTGATTTTGGCCTGGCACCAGTCAATTATCTCCATGGTATATCTAATTACAAGAAACTGCCCAAGTGTTTATTGCTTTAATAATGTTTCCATATTGCAGCTATCATATCATGGTATTCAAACACAGGAGGAGGAGGAGAAGGACATTACTCTCCCACAGATAGCATTTCATCTATGTGCCAGAACTTAGGTCAACAGATCGTCACAGAATAAATAGAGGAGATAGGTGATGAGCCAAATCTATACTACAAATGGGAGCCTAAGAAGCTTTGAAAGAGGTTTCAAAAGGACCAAACCACAAATACAGGGCAAACACATTTGCTCAAAGCCCATCTGTATTCCAGCAGCTTATGTTTTAATAGCACTAATGAGATCATCAGTGCACAGTGCTTTTCTTGCCCAGCTTCCATACTCTGTGATGTATCACCCCTGATCTCTGATAGCCTTTTCTCCCTGCAGGGTGAAATTGGGAAAGATAAAGGGGGTAGAGGCAGGCAGAACATTTAATGTTTTTGCATTATTAGAGATGAATATTGAGCAGCATGCGCTGCTCAGAGCGAGCTCCCAGCCTAATTAAGTCACTGGAGAACATTGCTGGCAAATCTCAGTAGAGTCCAGGGTAGAGATCTGCATATGAAAGCTACTGCAGCAGTCAATATGCTGAGCTCACTGTTCAAGTATGGTTCTGAATCAAAGACTGCAATACACCCAGCACATTAGATAAGATGAAAACAGTAATGAACTTTGAAGACATTTCTGAATAAACATTTTAAGATTTGGTGAGGTTTAAGGCTGGGATAGGCAGAGTTTGGATATGCATGGAACTATTTATTGTTGTTATAGGCGTCTCCAATCCCACTACACAGAACAAGTACAAATTAGTAAGGCTGGGAAGCAAGATCTGTTTAAAAAGTCTTTATGCTTACTACAGTTAATAGCCTAACACAAGACCACTGTATTATTACAGTAGGTGGATTCAAAGTCTTTTCAAAGGAATGAAGAATCTATTCTTAACCATTTCTTGTTTAATTTACTCTTACTCTGACTTTGAAGTTGCCTTGAAAGGGTTCAGAAGCTACCGTTAACACAAAATACGGTAGGTACATTGTAGATCGCATTATCTTGGTCTTAGAACAATGCTTTCTTCCATTTTGCTTCTGGGACACTTCAAGATCCAGATTTTCTCCTATGTGATGTCAGATCAGATTGGGATCTGTCTATAATTTAGTATCATCATTGGAATCTGTTATATGGCATGCCAGTTAATGAAGATAGGAGGGTGTGTATGTAAAAAAAAGCCCACTTACAATAGCAGCCATTCAATCGAGGGAACTGAACTTGAGAATTTTCTGGCTCTATTTTTCCATAGGCAGTGCAACTATTTTGCCATATTTTATTGGCTGATAATTTTTTCCTAATTTTAAGACTGTATTCAGATATTGTTATATCATTTTTGCTTATGGTTATTTTTTAATGTGTAAGAGATTTCTTTTTCAAAAATACACATTGACTCAGATGTCTTGAATGCAGATGGTCTGAACAGAATAGCATTGAATGACAGTCTTTGTAATTTAGGTGTTAAAGTGTTGGATATAGATTGAGGAGACCCAGGTTGAAATCGCCACTTGAATATAAAGCTCATCAGGCTGCCTCAGGCCAGTTACTGTCAGACATCAACCTATCTTATTAAACACTCTGTTGTGGAAATAAAGATAGGGAAGATTTCCATGTACGCTGATTTGTTGTCTCAGGTAAAATGTGAAATGGAAATACAATAAATGAATGAACATGATGATCCACTAATAAAGTGGTAGCTGAGCCAGCCAGCTGTCCTACAACTTCCAAGAGATGATGGTTAGAGAAACTGAGTAGTCAATAAATTATGAAGTGATAAAAGATAATACGCAGAGATCTTTGTGCTGTCACAAACTCCTGAGTCGCATCATGTTTGGATTTCTGCAATTCTGTTTACATAAGGCTATAGGAGACCTCTGTAAAACTGGAACTGGTCCATAATCCAGTGGGTCAAATAGGTATGGGCACTAGTCAAGCTACCCATGTAATATTTCTGTTCTGAGAACTATATACAATTTGTTTCCAAGTTGGGCTATTGGTTGTCTCCTTTAAAGTACTGTGTGGCTCAGGTCCTTGGAAAACTTGAGGAGTGCCTTCTTCCAGAGTTCTTAGCCTATTCTTTGAAATTTAGAAAAGAAGGCTTCAGGTCCTAACCTTTAGGGGATGTCATTCAAAGATGGTGCGCAATTTGGTGGTCCTCCTAAACTTATATCCATCAACATCCCTTTGATAGACATCAAATTTAGTCTGAATAAAATCTGGCTCTGTTCTCACTGTTTCACATACACATATTCTCTCTTTCTGTACTTATTTTTTTGAACTATATTCATTCATTAAAGCAGATATTATAACACATTTTGCTACTTTGAAATGCTAGGCCTTGTTCCTAAAAGAAGATTTCAACATATAGATGGCATTAATTGTGCCCATGAGCTATATTTTCATGGACTGAAAACCACTTTAATCAAAGGAAATTCTTTCTTAATGTGTTGCTTTCCCTTTGCTCCTTAGTCTGTGTAAAGAGTAGAACCGATATATGGAAATGCTATTTCTTACCCAGATGATGGCAAAGCATTGACTGCAGCCATGAACTTTAATTCTGGGTTCTGTAACACAGTAAGGAAAGCAAATTGCAGCAGTTTGAAAACAAGGTAAAATATTTGGTATCCTATGCAAGATTGGCACTCCAATTGTTCTTGAATTCAGAATATGGATCCTCTCATTCTAAAGAAACCTGCAGATAATAGCCCTTTAATTTTTAAAGGTTGTAGCCAGGAAGAAGGCTGTGAGAGACAGCTTTAATTAGAATTTAGATCTTCAGCTTATACAAAGTTTCAGATTCCTGCTGTGGCAAAATCATTATATAGTTTCCTAGTAAGGGAGGGGTCCAAATAGGATCCCATAATAGTTGTTCAAAATCTTGAGTTCCCTGACTTTGAAGTGATGTTGCCTTAACTGCACATGATATTGTAAGGTTTGAAACTCTGAGGAAGATTTTCCAACAAAGAGCAATTTCCCTATTCTGCTGTTTTCTACATATTTTGCAATTATGGCTTAATCCCACTTTAGTATATAATTACCATTTTCTAAAATATCCTAATTATAGGCCAGTAGAAATACTGTTAGTACTGGATATAGGCAGGTGCTGACCAATTTCAAATGGTCCTGATAGAATTTTAGACTTTGAAAGAAAAGGCTGTATAGGGACATAGAGATAGACCTCTATAATAAACAGGATGTCCGGAACCAGCTTCAGCCATATATCTGATGAAAATATAAAGCAATTTTCATTATGATTTTATCCAATAAAAATACAGTTAATGTGTTTAACACATTTTAGCTACTGAAAACCAGTTTGAACTTTGTGAACATTGTGGCACATATAAACATTGACTGGGAAAAGGAACATGTTTGAATGTAATTGTACATTTTAAAAGGTTATCTTAAATGTATTATTTGAAGATTTAAAATGTAAAGTGCTTTATGATTCTTTGACAAGTGTTATGGATTTCATATATGTTGAACAAGCCTCAAATCATTGCATTGATTTTGTTAAAAACCAAAACATCTGGACAGCAGCCAGCTCTATGTGTTAGGTTTATTTTAGAAATTGTTCTGGCTAATGATGCATAATGGAAGTGCAAATGCAGAATCAAAATTAAGTTTATCCTGTTCATTGAATCTCAGGGAATTAATTGCATTAATTATCAGTGTGAGAAAGTTAGATGTTGAATTGGTCAAGTGTATACTTAATGATGGAAATATTAAACCAGAGACACACAGCCTGAGACTTCAGGACTTTATATAGGTCAGAGATTTCCAAAATTGCTACTGTTACTTTTTATGTAATGGGAGAAGAATACTAATTACACGATTGAAGAATAATCATATTAACTATAATTGCATCCAAATGAAAGACAAATCAAAATACTTGTTGGTACAGGCCATATCCACTATTTTTGGGAGTATGGCCATGGCACTCCCAAAAGGCCAAGAATGTTTTTGGCTCATTGGCTAGGACCACAGTTTTGAAAATAGGTTAAGGACCACTAGTCTTACTTTTGATTTGTTGTAGCAAAAATGCAATGAAATTAACAATGACTGTCCTGAAATGCTCAGCCCCGTGTCTCTATGCTTTTCAGTCCACATTGCTATGAAACTCTTTCAGCTTTTCTGTTCATCCTACCTGAACACTGATTTTTCTAAAAACCAGGCATAAGTTAGCAAATAAAGCAAAACTTCTCCTCAGACACCAGGGGATAAAAAACATGAAAATGATATAGAGATTTATGATTCATCTCCATTCTCTCTTCAGCTACCTCCAATTTTCTTAAGAGAAAATCTGAAATGAGATTACAAAAATGATCATGTTTGGGGACAAAATTTTCCCTGAACTGTATCTTTGTTCAGATGGAACTATTATTCTTTCAGTTGCCCATTATTGTGTCATAATCAGGAGATAGAGCAGGTACATGTGAATTCTCCTTCTTAAAGTCTGAGGACTCCTCAAGGCAAAGTGAAGTTACATGGAATCCTTCATGGAACATAACCGATGGCATACAGGAGGAAAAATCTGGGCAATGCTTTGACCTCTTAGGTGTGTCCTAAGAATCTCTAGACTGAAGCTTTTAAGTTTACACCTACATAGAAACACAGACATATTGTCATCTTATGTATCTACTATTTTTTTATTTTCTCTCTCCTTTTGTTGTTCAAAAAATAAATAACAAAAAAAAAAGTCAAGTTGATGTTCAGCTTTGACTACTGAAGTTGAAGTCAATCAGATGTACATAATTTCACAATTTTTAATAAGGTTGTATGCAATTGTATATCAGGACAGGGAAAACAGACTGATGACTTATGATGAATCTTGGTTGTAAAAAATGACAAGTTTTGATTATTTTACTATCTCAGAATTGGGTTGTAGATCAAGAATTGTCGTAGGTATTGACATCTTAAGCTTTTTAGTACCTTCTTGCAAGTTGTATGCAAAAATAATAGAAAAACTATCAAAAACTACAAAAATCTGAAATATATTATCCTTCTTATAACTCCCTTTCATTATATAAGTGAAAAGATAAGGCCAACAAATACACCATATTACTAGTTAGCTTTCTACATGTAATTATTTTATATACATATCAATATGTAAATTATGCTCTTATTTAAATCAAATATATGAACATAAAACAAAAACTTACAGAAAAGTAGTCACTTAGCTACATTTTACTGTAGCTGCTAAGCAATAGTAAATCTGTATTTTTAAAAAAAAAACAGCCTATCACAAAAAAAATATTTTTCCTTCATGACAAGTGAACATGGCATTTCTACTGGTCCCAATAATGGACCAATGTAGCAACTGTATAAAAGGCTGCACAATAAAATGATTTCCAAAAAAGAAATTGTGAACTGAACATGACTGTAGCAGAATGAAAAGTCAGTGAGTAATAATTCCTCTATGGATGAAGGAGATGATTATGGAAGAGGAATAAATATTACTGGACAAGACTGAGACTGTTGTGAAAGTGGATTTAAAAATGACAGTCTACAAGAATAATATGGGAAAAGATATTACACCAGACATATACTTACAGTATAAAACTGACTGATGTCTTCATAATTAAAAGGGATATATAAAAAACAAACCAAAAGAATAACCTGGATAACTTTTCTATGTTGGATTTACAAAAGAGACTTTGTTAAAGCTTTAAAGAATTTTATGAGAAATTACCAAAAAAAAGAAAGAAAAGAAATACAATTCTAGGACGTTATTTGAAGGGACTGAAGATCAAGATTGATAAATGTAAAAGGAAGGAATATAAAATTGGTTTAATTGCTCAAAGTTAAAATAGATATGTTGTTTGCTCTGTAAGCTTTAATGGATGTTTGTTGATCAAGATTGAATGAGAGGTCTTTGTTATTGCTTTTTTAAAATTAATGACATAGTGCCAATTATAAATTATTTCAGGATTGTTCGTGAAAATTTACTTTTAGCTTTTCAGTCTTGTACAATGATGAGTACTTTCAAATACTATATTGGTAAATTTACCTCCACAAAGAAAGTCAGTTAAAATAATTTCATAAATAAAATATAAATGACTATCTTGGGACAAAGAAGTAAACAGTGCCAAGACAGACCAATGCTTTAGCTTTTAGGCTCAGCTCCCATGATCAAGAAAAGATGGAAATTAATAGGCTTCATCTATCCTTTAATGGATATTTGTGTCTAATTCAAAACTAGAGCATAATATTTAATGGCAGTTAAGCATCACTGGCATATTCAGTGGTAAGGCACAAGGGAGCTAAGGAGACTTCCATTAAAACTGGGTTTATTTCATCTGTGTCTTGCTCTGGTCATTACCTTCATGATCTGATTCTCATATAGCACAGTAATTGTTTTTCAGAGGAGGAAATATATTGGGGAAATTATATGTTAGAATAGCAAAATCCAAACAAATATATCAGGAAAATAGTCAGTTATGATGTAGTTCAAATTTGTGTGATGCACCCCTTACATCTCAATAATATATAATTTAAATAGCTTCCAAAATTCATTTTGCTTCTTTTAAACACTGACCTAAAAAGAACAACAACTAATTTTTAAGATGTAAAGAGCTCTGGTTGCGAAACTTTGTGCATGTGATTCATCAGCAAAACTTTCCCAGCCAATTATTCAGCTCCTGCCCAATTGAAACCAGCGCATCTGATTCAGAAGGTGAAAATGTGCTGTATGGAGCACCCATTTAGAAACTTCTCTCATCTCTAGTATTAAATCACTTCAGAAAATTTGAATCGTTCAATATATGAGAGTAATGAGAATCCCCAAACAACCAGAAAGAAAGCCACCCACACTGACAAAAGCCATACTGTCAATAATTGCCTTCCAAGCTTCATAAACCTACCTTCAGATGGACAATTGAGAACTCATGGTGGACATCACTTGGATATCAATTATAATTAACTCAAATTAACCCAAAACCAAACTAGATGGGGTGGGGATGAGGAAAGTCATAAAGAAGATCATCCAAGGTTGAGCTGCTCAGCTATTCATTTATTGGAAAGTTTCTGAATGATGATGGAGGGAAAGATTGAGGTTAGAGTGAGGTAGGGTTGGATAGTCCTCTATGGCATTGCAGTTAATGGCATTTCCAGAAACTTGCAAACATGAAGACTCTCACATTATTGGTCTTCCCCGCTCTCCCCCCTAATGCTAATGGCAGCTTTAGTGGAACAACTTTACTCAGGGAGAGGAATGTAGCAAACTTGATTGCTAGATAATCCCTTCCCCAGTTAGATTGACCGCCAGGAGGCAGTATGTGACTGGTTTCATACTTTTTAAGGCTCGTCAGATGTATGTGCTGGTTGTCAATGTAACTGGAAATACCACTGAGGATATGCAATATATAAAAACATTTAAATCCAAGGGGGAAGGGGGAAGTAATATAAAACCTTGTACATGAGGGCATGATGGAATATAACATCAGCATCTCTCTCTCCCTTTCTCTCTCTCCCTTTCTCTCTCTCCCTTTCTCTCTCTCCCTTTCTCTCTCTCCCTCCCTCTCTCTCCCTCTCTCTCTCACTCTCTCACTCTCTCTCTCTCTCACTCTCTCACTCTCTCTCTCTCTCTC
>QLTV01002140.1:1432379-1442587 GCA_003457575.1 Thermophis baileyi
AACCGTAGGTAGATGACAGAATGGTTCAAACGTTTCAAATCGAGCACCGCTCTCCAACCCCCCGAGGCCTTAGGTACGACGAACAAAATCGCGTAGAAACCGTGTCCGCGCTGATCCTCAGGGACGGCCTCAATGGCACAGATATCCAGCAAGTGCTGAATAGCTGTCTCCATGAGGATCCTCCTTCCCGGAACCCGGGAGACCGGACATCGGAGATAAAACCTCGGGGGAGTGGAGAGGAGCTCCAGAGAGAGACCAGATCGAATAGTCTCTCGAACCCAAGAGTCCGAGGTGGACTCATCCCACCGGTCAGCGAAATAGGCCCGCCGGCCCCCGATGGGATACTCAGGAATGCACTCATTGAGGGCGTCGGAATGAACGACCTCCTCCCCCTCGAAAGGGCCGTTTAGATCTAAAGGGGCGACCCCTATCAGGGCGGTCCTGTCGCTGTTTTGGCCTCTGAGGGAAGAAACCCTGAGATCTCTGAGACACTGCACCTGATCGAAAGGCCGACCTTCTCGGGTAAGGGGCAGGCCGAAAATCTGGGCGTCTAGTCACAGATGGCAATATTTTCCTGTGGTCTCTAGTCTCGGACAACAAAGGCTGCAAGCACTCCCCGAACAGCGCATCTCCCGCCAAGGCGGCCGTGGCCAATCGCCATTTATGGCGGGCATCCGCCTGCCAATTCTTCAACCATAAAAGCCTCCGAGCCGCCACCATAGCCCCAATGGACTGGGATGCGAAGCATGCCGCATTCAATGTGGCATCCGCAGTCAGTTGGGCAGCTGCCATCAGTTTGTTGACGTCCTGCTTGAGACGCTTGTCGGCGGCCAGAATGCCATCCATCAACTGTCTCAGCCAAATGAGAGACGCCCTGGAAAAGAAAGACGCAGTGGTGGACGCTCTGATCGCCCATGCTGCCGTGTGGTGAGCACGTTGAAGTGATTGCTCCGATCGGCGATCGTCAGGGCGCAAGGACTCCGCCGGATCCCCGGGCAAGTTGGTAGAGGCATATAGCGCTGCCACAGGCGCGTCAACCTGTGGTACCTGCAAGGACTTGGCTAAATCTGGAGCCACGTTATATAGCCTCTTCTCAGCTGACGAAGGGCTGGGGCCCACACCCAGAGAGGACCACTGCCTCGCGATAATGTCTACAAACATTTTTGGCGAGGGGGCCACCTCAGCTTCTGACGTGCGCTCTAGAAAGAGAGGGTCCATCAAATCTTGGGCTTGCTGTTGCTCTGGCTCGGAATTGGGTGGGGCCAAACCTGCTGCAATTTTGGCCTTATGGAGTAGGGGTCGAAATAGATGGATCGGAAACAAACCGACTACTGACGGCATCTCAAGTGGAACGTCGTCATCGTCTGACAACTCCAGGTCAGAGTTGTAGTCCCGGGCAGAAAGTTGAGACTGATCATCACCAGCCGACTGGTCCGATCCCTGACCCACCGACTGAGCATAGTCGTCTTCCAGACACTCCATGTCATATCCCTGCCTAGAACAAGTACCGGCAACATCCCGAACGTGTTGCCTGGACTGTTGAAGTCCTTCTGCAATTCCAAGCCTAATTGCCTCTGCCACGATGGCCTTCATGTCGGCCGGAATTGCTGAACCGGACACGTCTGGGGCCCGAAGTCCGGCCGCCATGGGAGTAAAGGTGGCCTCTGGTGCAGTATCTCGCTGTTGCGAGGTCCCCGCAGCAGCTGAAGACAATGGAAGGAAACTCCCTCCTGGCCCCCAAAGTTGACAATTGGAGTTAGCGGCCACAGTGTCCATGTTGGTATACCCAACAGTTGACAAGGCAGTCTCAAGTGAAGGAGGCCCTAAATCAGCTGCCGCCGAGGCGGAACTGGCCTCCCGGCGGTTAGAGGCCGCCTTATCACACAGTTTATCTAACTTCTTGTGGCGACGCTGCTCGGACTTACTGCTCGGCTTGGCTGCTCTAGACGTAGAGGGCTGCGCCTTGGACGAAGTGGGCCATTCAGAGTCAGATGACCTATGACGACCATGATGTCCTTTGGCCGCCCCAGACGAGGTGGAGCAGGAGGCCTTGGACGCCATCTCAATGGGCACCACCCGGCAATGTCTCACGCTGAGTAGGCAAGAAAACACCCCTCGGTCAGAAAGGGGACTGTGAAACCAATGACCGAAGCCAGATGCCAGCTGATAAGAAAGTCAGTTCGAAGGCAAATCTGGCAATGCCTCTTGTCAGGTCGTGTCCCAGTGGGATGAGCCTCAATAGCCGTGCCCTTGCAGGGCATGGCTCTGCCAGTCACCAAGAGCTGTGCCCTTTCGGGACGTGGCTAGCCATTAGCCTGGGGGCACTCACACTCCACTCAAACGGCCTAGGCTGAAATATAGGAATATATGAATATATGGGTGACTTATGCCGTGCCCCACAGGGCGTGGCTGACTGCAAACTGGGAGCGCTCACACTCCACTCAATGTGCATGCAATGCGCCCTTTTCCTTGTATTTCTCTCCGGGTTTTTTTTTTCTTCTTTTTTTACTTTTTTTAAATTATTTATTTCTGTCCGTTGTGTTTGCAGTCAAGGAGACCGAAATCTTAATAAAAGTACACAGGGGTCTTTGGTCTCCACAGGCAGACAGTGTGGCAGTTGCTCCAACCTAAAATGGCCGCTGGCCGATCAAACGGCTGCTGCGCGGGCGTGGCAACAATTGCGGGCTACCAGAATGAAGGCACAGGGTCAGTGGACCATCAGAGAGCCAGGCACCCCTGCACACAAAGCCAATCTGCCCAAATCCTTCTCCTGAGGGCCAAATTTAACAGTAAAGAATTGCGAACGGTCGCGATGCAGCCAAAATGACCGCCGCGACCTCCGACGACCAGCTGGGATCAAAGGGGCCGATTTGAGGCTGGCGATCACGAATGGCACATTCCCCAAGCACAGCAGGTGAAATTCGGCTTGGTTAGGGCACTCCAATCCCAGCACAAGAGTCAAAATCCGCCCAGGTGCTTTAACCAGCAGCCCTGAGCAATAAGCGATCCCTGCTGCCTAAAGCAGCCCGAGCTGAGGCTCGGCTATCCGCCCGGCAACAAACTGTCACTAACTCACCACACCAGGTTCAATACAGGAAATTCAAACAGACAAGTCCAGAAATGATTAAGCTGGAATAGCACCCAGAGGAATGGTGGCACAACTGTCCAGAGCGACTGAGTGAACAAAACTGCCAAGCATAGCAACAAGGGAGGCACTTAAACAACTTGACAGGCTCACTCAGTCCAATCACGGAGCAGACGGATTAACCCCATTCCTGGATGCTATATCCATTATGAGGGAGAATGTATAGACTTCAGCTCCCACAATTCTCAGCAATGGATATTCTAAACTCCAAAACTGGACGATTCTCAGATTAGGGTAGGCTACTATAAACATTTTTCTCTTGGGGTAAGCTGACCTGGTTTAAATGTAACACTAAACTGTAGCTTTCCAACTTATGTAATAAGGTGTTTGTTTGAAAAGTGCCACAAAATTCTGAGAGTTTCTATGCAAAGCTATGAAGGATGCTTCATTTCAGTGATACTTCAAATGAAGCAACCCCTCCCAATAAATTGTTTCCAGAACAACATTCTCCTCCCACCATACCTTTCTAACAATGGAGTAACTGCTTTACTTCTTTTAGCCTCTCTCTGGATGCGTCCTCTTCCATAGCCAGAACAACTTTCCAATTAGTTACTGGAAGCCTCTTCCAGAACTGAAATTACCACTTGAGGTTTCAAGGTGACCTATATCTCTATATTGCCATCAAACATTGCTTTAGTAAACAAAAGCTCCTTTTGGTCACTGTCATGTTTTCTTTATGCCTTGGCCTGGTAAAGTAATATTGTGTTTAGAACCAAGAGAGGAATAAGGAATATTTTGGGAGAGGATTGTTTCTCAATCCATGGCAACTTGAAAATGATGCCAAGGTTGAGAAACACTGGGAAAGAGCAATGGTACAAAAAAAAAGTATTCTTTTCTTTGCAAATATTGTTTGAATTAGTTTTAAGTCCACTGTGCATATAATTTTAACTATTATAACTCCCTTTGACATTGTTTTATTTGTTTCTAATCTTGTAATCTGCCTTTAAGAACTGGCAACACTTTATGAGTCCTTCATTGTATGAATCAAATAGAAGACACTTCATTTTCCCAGTTGCATTTAAACACCATACTGGAAGTAAACAATATTTTAGTATTGGAAGGGGGGGAATGACAAACAAAACCATTTTGATGGTTATTTAGGAGCGAACCAATGCCTCATTGGGTCATCATTTCAAAATTATTTCCTTATCTAAACAGAGAAACAGAATGACCATGGATGGGCAAAAAAGCAGCGGGAGCAGGAGTGACTTCAGACTTCTTGCCAGCTTCCCCTTTGTATTTGCTTGTAGGAAATTGATAGGGTGCATCAGAAATTTTCCTTTCTTCTTTCCCTCTTTCCTCCCTCTCTCCTCTATCCTTCTTTTTGTCCCTGACTCCTTCCCTTTCTTCCCCCTTCCCTTCCCAGCAGAGAGGTTAGTGGCTATTGCTGGGTGGGAGGAAGCAAGAGGTTGTGAGAGTGGCTGGGAAACTGTCACAGAATGTTGAAGATGAGCATCATGTGACTGCAGCAGCAGCCCAACAGAGCCGGTGCAGCAGCATTGAAGTAGCAAAGAATTTCCCCAAATTTAATTTCCATGGGAATTATGGTTCCTGAATTTTGGACACATTCTGGAAATTAAGTCATTTGAAATACCTTGGTTCAAAAATTGTTGCCCTGTGGTGCACTGTTTCACCCAATTAAAGATTATGGGAACAAGTGTTTTAGACATATACAGAAAATCATTTATTCCTTTTTCTGTTTATCCAACAGTATTATGTTGCAATGATATAAAAATTCTCTTAGAAATCATAACACAGTGTAAATTTCAACCCCTTTAACCCTATAAGAGCTGCGGTGGTGCAGTGGTTAGAATGCAGTACTTCAGGCTACTTTTGCTGACTGCCGGCTGCCTGCAATTTGGCAGTTCAAATCTCACCAGGCTCAAGGTTGACTCAGCCTTCCATCTTTCCGAGGTCGGTAAAATGAGGACCCAGATTGTTGGGGGAAATATGCTGACTCTGTAAACCGCTTAGAGAGAGCTGTAAAGCACTGTGAAGTGGTATATAAGTTTAAATGCTATTGCTATTGTGTCAGAGTGCGCACAGCTTTACTACGTGAGATAACCCAGGAGCAATAACAGCAAACAGAGGTTTGTAAGAAATAGTGGTTTTATCTACAAAAGAATATATCTATACATACACGTACTATAGGCAGGAGTCAAATAATCAATAAATTACAGCAGGGAAGAACACACGGCGAGAGAAAGACACCCTAACAGAGCCTCTTCTTATTATACAGGCTGTTAAAGGGATAACAGCCAAAAACCTTGCTGACTCATTCCCATCATTACATCAGTGCATCATCGTAGCAGCTGGTCAACTCTTAAATCACTACCCTGACATATTGCTATTGCAATTTTCCTATTGATTTATCTGCATATTATAATCAAAATTCTTAGTCTACTTTATCATATATTTTAACCTGTTCTTCCTGTTTCAAATTTCAACAAAAGTTTGTAAATTTTAGCAATTGCATATCCACATTAATACACACTTGTGTTTCAAAATCTATTTGCTCCATACTAGGTCTTTTTATCCATTTAAAATCTTTCGTTAACTGTAAATAGGAAAACCATTGACAGTTACATCCATCTGCTATTAATTGATCTCTTGATCTGATTTTAAATGTTCCCTTGATAGTTTTCCAATAAGACCCAATATGTTATCTTTATCTGCCAGTTCTTTTCTATCAGGTATCCTCTCTTTTTTTAAAGGTTTATAATTATTGAATTTCAAATTATTTCTGAACCCTTCTAACAGATTTTTCTACACAATCTACACCTACTTCTCGCATTTTGATTTACAAAAAAATACTCATATTTTGATTAAAAAAACCTGAAATAATTAAACATCTGTTCTTTTTTGAAAAATTCGAGGGTAGCTTCTTTACTTTCTTGCTTTTATTTATGAATGCTAAATTTATGCTCAGTGCTGTCAACCTCCACTCAGAATTTAATAATGGGTGCCAAGAGGACAAAGTCTGCCAGAGGCTGTTTTGCTCCAATTCCTTAAGAAGCATGAAGGAGTTTAAATAAGGCTGCATGAACAATGTATGTAGATGATTTGCTATGAATATTCATTGCAGACCATTAAACACAGTGCTGCTGCCCAGACCTAGAAACAAATATAAGTTAGTTTGGCTTGGTAGATGAAGTTTTAAAATGCAATCAAGAGACCCAAGAGATGTTAAGATACATTTTACCATCCAAATGAATTTCATCACTTTGGTTTTGTTTAAAGAAGAGGTAGTACAGAATTAGTACCCTCCCTCCTTCCTGAAAAATAAGACTTGGCAAGTCTGGAATGATATAATAAGAAATTATCTTAATTTCTAAATATTATGTATTGGCATTTCTACTTACAGGCTTTTCTCTACATGTCTATGGAGATTCTCAAGCATCCAGGTCATGGTTGCCCCAAAGGTCCTTTTCAACGGGCAACTGGACTTTCTTGGGTATTTTTTTTCTTTGAAAACATTTCACTTCTCATCCAAAAATCTTCTTAAGTTCTGAAGAAGTGAAGTGAAATGAACTGAAGAAGCTTCTTGGATGAGAAGCAAAACATTTTCAAAGAAAAAAAAACCAAGAAAGTCTAGTTACCTTTTGAAAAGCACTTTTGGGACTTTTCCCTACATATTTGTTTATTTATTTGTTCATTTGTTAACTGGAATGTTACCCTTTATTTGGTCTCCAAACCCTGAAGTTAATTGTGATAATTGACTGAAACAATTTTAGCAAGCTAGTTTCTGCTGGCAAGCAACTTCTCCCTAAAGAAGTTAAACTCCCTAAAGTTTTTCCTAAAGTTGGTTTAGCAAGAAATGCAAGGAACTGAACTTGGAACTTTATATAAATAAAATAGGTGCTTTAACATTCAGCTCGAGCTGTTTGATTTCAGGAACTTGCTGTTTTATGTAAAGGTTAATAACTACCCAAGCTCTTGCCAATATGCAATAATTGGATTGTAAATAAATGTTATCTTTACATTTTAAGAGCCCTTTTTAGAATGGAGGACCACAACTGGACAAGCACTTATTATGTTGCCTGACTTCCTTCTAAAGTGAATTTATTTCAAACAAAGGCAAATGCTTACTTTGAAAAGTAAAAAGTAAGTAAAATAGTACCAAACTATACACCATTTAACTTAAGCTGAATAACTCTTTGAAGAAGCATCAGAACATTAGCTCCAGTTTGCCCATTGCAGTCCAAGCCTTACATCTTTGCCCATTTTTGGAAGAATTGCAGTACTTCCTGCTATAACTTTTCATGGAACTGTCCAGGCATCTGTATTTGCATCTGTATTTGCCATCTTCATATCTCAGAATGCTAAACATTTCCAAGAAGTTAAGTGATTAAAAAATGTTGTAGCTACTTAAGAAAGAACTACCGGTACTGTATTTATTTCTTTATAAAGTATAGCTTTTTGCCACTAGTATCTATAGGTTGTATGATTTCCAGGTAATGCTATATGAGACAATGGATATGTGCTGACAATTTGCTAGCTTCTTCAGATGTCATTGTATACAGCTTGTGTTCCATAGCCATAACAGATCCAGGCTCATGGTCCCAGGTAGAAGACAATTGGTACCTTTCTTCTCTATTTTAATTCTTTAGCTTATTTATACATTATATTGCCTTTCTAATAATTCTGGGGAAATATTTGTTATACTGTGCCTTGACACTGATGTTCTGCAGGGGGAAAAATTAGCTTTTGTGATTAATGTTCAGTCAAAGATGACTGGCCTATGTCTTCAAGCCTCATGTTCCATTCATATCCCTTATTTTGCATTCTATGGAATGTTCAATTTGTCTAGTTGCCCTGTTTGTATAAAATCAATTGCCAGTGTAGGACCTTGCCAAAAGGTAATTGCCTGTTTCTTTATGGCCAATTTAATTCTCTTCTTTTCTTCAGGAAAGAACATGAGAAATAATCACTGGTCATAGGAGTAGTGATTAATGTTTAAAAGACATTTATTTATTGAAGCCCCCTTTAAAAGTCTATCAGATTTTAAAATATACTGTATATTTACATACATTGTACACTTTACTTAGACTGGTAAATGCACAGAGTAACTGCTAAACATGATATTACATCTCATATGAAATCACAGTGAAAAGCAACTGTAGAGCAAACCAAATCTGTATATTCTTTTCTGTTTAAACATATTCTAGGTCTAGCTTGCTCTGCTGCCATCCTTCTACATTTTCCAGTCTACATTTTTCCCAGTGCTAATTCTTTTACTTGGATGCAGAAGTTTTGAAATTCAAACCTTGGCACCTCCAACAAAAAGGAGCTGGAAGCAGATGAGATTCTCTCGGAGACCTGGAGAGTTACTGAGAGACAGTAGAAGATATTCAGTAGATTCAGAGGACATATACTGTAGCTATGGTGGAATCTGGTGCAGAATCACTGGAAGGAGGGAGTCTTTCAGGAGGAGCTAAGAGGCAAATCAGCCTGGAATTTTTGGTATGGAGGAAGAGACCCAGAGTGGTCCCGCCCTAACTATTCACAGAGTGTATCAGATAATTATGCAGATTGTGCTTTAGTCTGGCAAGATCCTTTCTATGGGTGATCAACAATAAAGAAACTACCATGGTCTTGGTCTTGTTTCATTGAACCTGACAGTAGCAGTAGATTGGGTTCCTAAGTATCAACAACAGGTTAACTTCTTTTCAGCCAAAGAAATGTTCTTTGATTTTTTTTTCCCCATCAACTAAAGACTACAGCAGGTAATCTGACACAATCATAGAGCTGGAAAAGCCATTCAGACTCTAAACTGCTTTTCAATGTAAAAAATCCAAATTAAAGGATCATAAGAGTTAGCTGCCTATCCTCCACTGAATATATTCAGAGAAGGGGAGTCCATATACCTTCCTATAACTTAAATGTATTGTTCCATTCTTGAACTCTAAAACAATGGAGAATAGTTCTTGTCCAGGGTTGTGTTTCTTGTTTGTTTGTTTCTTTCTTTGTTTCTTTGTTTGTTCCAAATTCTTATCTTCCTTGCACTTTTCTCAAAAATAAATGTTTCTCTTTCTAATCAGGAATACACCAGTACCTTTTCCAAATGACACATTTATTAAAAGCCATAAACTTGTTCTCATTGGATAGGTTGTTCAGTCTCCCAAATCTTTGGTTTAATTCCATCAGTTGTGCATCTCTTTCAAATAGATCAGAACAAATGTGGTTGTAGCCTGACTATAGATGACAGATTTGGTGGTATATTCTGGGTGGAAGCTGGAAGAATACATGCTACATGTTGTCTGAACTCCACACACCCAAAAACATAGACAGAGAAATAAATAGAACTAGATCAGTTTCTAAGGAGGATCTATTGAAACACAAATAAGAGAATACAGAATATCACTGATTGTCAATGAGCTATATAGCCAATATTGAACAATAACACTACATTTTCTAAGGCATTGGATGCCAAGCCTATATTTGCATATTGACAGCTACCAATCTGGGCCAGATTCTCACAAGGGATAAACAGCAACTGGTTGTCAACAGGAGAACCAGATTCTGCAAACTTAAATGTCTATTTTGGGCCCCCAAAATGAAGACCAACAGCACACCACAGCCCCCAACAAGGACAGACAAGGGATTAGAGGCACCTTCTCTTGCTCTTCCAATAATGTGATATATATCAATATCAGGGTCTAGGGTAGACAGGTGAACACCTGTCTACCCTAGACGAGTTCAAATCACCAGGACCGGATGGACTACACCCCAAGGTTCTGAAGGAACTGGCAGACGAGATTTCAGAACCACTGAACTATATCTTTCAAAGATCCTGGAGCACCGGGGAACTGCCAGAGGACTGGAAAAGAGCTGATGTAGTTCCCATCTTCAAAAAAAGAAAAAAAATAGATCCAGGAAACTACAGACCTATCAGCCTGACCTTAATACCAGGGAAGATTCTGGAAAAGATAATCAAGCAACGAATCAGCGAACACCTAGAAGCAAACAAAGTAATAACCAAAAGCCAACATGGGTTTGTCAAAAACAGAAAAAATCGTGTCAAACAAATCTTATCTCATTCTTTGACAAAGAGACTAAACTA
>QLTV01002140.1:1456745-1478629 GCA_003457575.1 Thermophis baileyi
CATAAGCGCACCAGCGTGCCTACCGTCCCTGTCCTAAAGTCCCCATGTATTCGAAAAATATCATGTACTCAAAACCATGTTTGTACTTATTATATATTCATATTAATGTTTATACTTTGCCTGTAATCATATACACGCTTGACAAAATAAATAAATAATAAATAAATAAATAAATAAATAAATAAATAAATAAATAAATAAATAAATTTCTGTAGACATAGACACAATCCAGGATCTGAATATCTTTTCCAAGGCTTTTATTGCTACTGTCCCAAATTCTTGTCTGCAGCATATTTCTCAGTATTCCTTCATTATTGATACTTGATCCGAAAAGTCAGAAGATATTCACCACTTCAATATCTTCATCATCATCAATTCTAAGGCTGGTTGCTATATCTGTTGTCCTCAGTTTGGTCTTCTTTATATTTAATCTTAGTCCTATTTTTTCACAAACCCCACAAACCATTTGCATTTTCAACTATCAAAGTCCTATCATCAGCATAGTCCAGGTCATCAATGTTTCTTCCTCCAATTTTAAAAGAATACCAAATTCTTCCAATTCAGCTTCCCTCAATATAAATTCACATATAGGTTGAATAAATAAGGAGAACCTATACAACCTTGTTTCATTCCTTTCCTAGTAATCTGGAATCAATCTGTTTCAACATGTTTTGTCTGTACTATGGCTTCCTGCCCTGTTTTGCATGAGAACAATGAGATATTCTGGCATTTCCGCAATTTGAAATTGTCAACACAGTGACAGCCTTTTATGATCATTGAAGCGCATATTATCTTCTTTTTGATATTCTTTGGCTTTCTCAATTATCCACCATGCATCAACAATGATGTCTCTTGTTCCTTGGCCTGTTCTAAAGGCAATCTGAACATCTGGCATTTCCATTTCCATATAAAGCTCTAATATGTGTCGGATCATTCTGAACATTGTATTGCAAGGATGTGAAATTAAAGATATTGTACAATAGTTTGGTACTGATACGTAGACTGACCTCTTCCAATCTGTTAGCCACTTGTCTTTCTCCAAATTTGCTGGCATGGTTTGGCTAGAACCTTTACAAATTCTTCTGCTGCTGTTTGCTGTATTTGTGTAGATATTTCATCAATTCCTATGCCTGCCCATCTTAGTACTGAACCAGTTTGATGCAATGATTGAGGCATCAGGCTAAAAACTGAGAGACTGAGCTCTAGTCCCACCTTAGGCAGAAAGCCAGCTGGATAGCAATAGCACTTTAGACTTATATACCGCTTTACAGTGCTTTACAGCCCTCTCTAAGAGGTTCACAGAGTCAGCATATTGCCCCCAACAATCTGGGTCCTCATTTTACCCACCTCGGAAGGATGGAAGGCTGAGTCAACCTTGAGCCGGTGAGATTTGAACCGCCGAACTGCAGCTAGCAGTCAGCTGAAGTAGCCTGCAGTACTGCACTCTAACCACTGCGCCACCTCGGCTCACGACCTTGGGCCAGCCACTATCTCTCAGCCCTAGGAAGTAGGCAATGGAAAACCACTTGTGAAAAACCTTGTCAAGAAAACTGCAGGGACATGTCCAGGCAGTCTCTGAAAACCAAATGAAATAAAATTGAATGGGGGGGGGGGGAACCCATCTTAGTAATGATCAGATATAGACTGCTGATATAAATTAGAGGTCCGTGCAAAGATCCTTTTTGCTCCATTTGTTCTCACATCCAGTTTGCTGTCTTCTATTTCTTGGCCTTTGGCAGTTTGTCTTCACATTCATCCTTAACAACTTCTTTGATTTCAGTCTACAGTTTCTTTGTTTTCTATCAATGCAGTTCAGTACATCTAAGTAATTCCTTGTGTTCTCCTTGAAAATGCTGGGCATATGCTCAAGATCATACCATGGAAACTGTTTTGCAGTCTTTTCCCACTTTAATTTGATTTGGAACTTACACATGAACAGTTCACAGTCTGTTCCACAGTCAGTTTCTTGGCATGCCTTCGCTAATCTAAGTGAGGTCTTCCACCTCCTTATGCTAATAATGTAGTCATTCAACTCTGTGTAGTCTATATGGTGATGTCCATTGTATTACAGGCAAAATTTTGATTGCTGGAAGATTGTGTTAGCCATGGAGAAATAATTTGATTGATAGATACTGATTAAGGCATTCTCCTAACTGATTTCTGTTTCCTAGACCATAGAGTCCAACTACAGTTTCCTTCAAAGTATTTCCAATTTTAGCATTCCAGTTTCCAGCCACAAGTAGCACGTCTTCTTCAAATTGCTTCATTCCAGAGAAAATGAGAGCACCATTCTCAACATTCCCAGTTTTCCTGGACAAAGTCTGGCCAGGAATTTTGGTAACCACAATCTTAACACATATGGAGGGCAGCAGATTAGGGACTTTTTCACCTGCAAGAACTAATCAAAAACAGAGGTAAGAAAGGGAGAATGTCATATTGTTTACCTTATGGAAAAAAATTGAAAAAAGCAGAGACAGCAAGACTGCCAATTGAATTAATGGAGCTATATGCAATATTTAAACCTCTTCATGCTCTTGCCACTGACTTTCTCCTTTAATGGTTGTAAACCACTGATTCCCGGTCAATTAATACTTTATTTGTTGGGTCTAGCCCTAAGGTAAATCCTACCAATAGCAATACCACAATTTCTTTAAAGGCATTTAAAACAAAACTATTTTTTCCAGAATTGGATTAGTAATGGGTTCATGATGAAACATTCAGTTCAGAAAAAATTAAAAGGAGCATTTCCTTATACTTCTGCTATCTTGGTCTATTAGGACTCAAATATCTATCCTTGATGACAGTTCAGCCAAGAAGCCACAGAAAGATGGGGCAGCCAAGAAGCCACAGAAAGATGGGTCAAAATGAAGACACAGCAGACTGCAGTTTCCATCAACCTTGCAAGTGGTAGAGAAGAAATTCTGGATTCAGGACCTTGGAGAGCAATTATAATGGTAAAGTACTAAAAGGTTATAATATCGTCAAACTGGCCTCAATGGGTTAGAATTGTGGAATCATATTACTGGAAGGGACCTTACAGGTCTTCTAGTTTAATATCCTGTCCGAGGCAGAGACCTTATTCCAATCCTGGACAAATGGCTGTCCAAACTTTTCTTGAAAACCTGCAGCAATGGAACACCCACAGCTCCAGGAGGCAAGCTGTTCCATTGGTGACTTGTTTTCACTGTCAGGAAATTTCTCCTTAGTTCCAGGTTGGATCACTCTTTAATGAGTTTCCACCTACTACTTCTTGTTTTGCCCTTGAGTACTTTGGAGAATGTTGGCTCTATGACAACCCCTCAAGTACTGGAAGACAGCTACCATGTCACCCCCTAAGCTTTCTCTTCATTACACTAGAGTCTAGACATACATAGTTCTCTTAGCCATTCAGCATACAGCTTAGCCTCTTTCTAGGGTCTTAGCATCTTTTTCATATCATGGTGACCAGAACTGGATGCAGTATTCCAAGTGGCCTCACCAGCACCATATAGAGTGGCACTCTCATTTCTCATGTTCTTGATGCCATCCCTCTGTTGATGCAACCTAAGACTGCATTGGCTTTTTTGGCAGTTGCAGCACACTGCTGATTTATATTTAAGTGGTGGTCCACAGGGACACCTAGATCTTTCTCACAGTTATTCCTGTTGAGCCAGGTACCGCCTATTCTATGCTGCTTATATAATGGTTTATTGCATAGTCAGCCAGATGTTTAGACTAAATTTGGGGGTTTTACCCACCAATCGAGTCAATCCCAATCCCTGGGATAGATAGACACTGTTATTCAATTGTATTAAAGAAATGGTTGCAGGATGAAAGCTATTCCAAATAAAATTGCCTTTTGCAACTGACTGATAGTGGATTTTGTCAATGACAGTGGTGTTCAAATGATGCTCCAGATATCTTGGAATTGGACTCAAGGTGTCTATTACTATTGGTGTTATCCTTTATTTTATTTTGTCACTGTTGTTCTAATTCTATTTGCAAATCTTTGTATTTTGTGATTTTTTTCCCCCAGTTCTTTCTCTTCTCTTCTCCTGTCTCCAGGTATTGCAGCATCCACTACCCAAACCTCTTATTGTTTATCTCATCAATATTGTTAAGTCTGGGATGCTATGTGGCAGATCTGTTTGAATTCTAAAGCCCCACAGCACTTTAATTTCTTCATTTTCTATTATTTTGTCTGTTTTGTGGTCCCACCAGTTCTTGCTTGCAGGCAGATGGTATTTCTTGCAGATATTCCATGCACCGTTGTTACCACTTTGTCATGTGATTGTTTGTAGTCACTCTGTGAAATCTTCTTCCAATAGCTACAGTAACTAGGTGATCTGCTGGTTGTTCATTTTCCTTGCATACATGGCATTTGCTGTTTATTGCTGTTTTCTCAGTTCTGGCTTTTGTGTACATTTGTTTTTAAGGCTTGGTTTTGTGCAGTCAGAATTAGCCCTTCTGTTTATTTCTTCAACCTTTGTGCTCTTACCCATTGCCGGGTTTTGTTATCTGCTTTGCTGCTAGGTTTTTTTGGTGCCCTGGCCATGTAATATTTTGCCTTGTCGTGTCTCTTTTCTACTCATCATTTGATCTTTCTTGTAAGCCAGTTTGGTCTCTTCAGTATTCAATAAGCCTTCAGGGTGTAAGATGTCTGATGGTGTAAGGTACAAGATTATTATTACTATTCATTCTGCTGTTTGTTGGTTAAAAACTACAAAGAAAAGGGGGTACATGTAGGATTGGATAGAAGCATGAAACTCATTTAAATTTTCTTCAACAACAGCAGCAACTGCCATAAAAACACATCTCACATCCATCAGGAATAAAGCTTTGTCATTTATGACAGGTGATACATAAAGACAGGTTCCCATACTTTTCTCAGATAGGCATGCCTCTTCATTGCCAATCAAGAAAGTCATGTGACAAATGTAAATGTGAGAATGAGGAAAAATCCCCCAAAGCAAGAGAACTTTATACAAAAACAGCCAGGCATGCTATGAGGTGACTATAGGCACTCAGATACCTGTTGATTCATACCACCATTCAGAGTCAACTCTGACTGAAGTAAGGAATAAGTACTGTAGAAATTAATAAATAAAATCCATACATAAATACAATTCTATTGCTATTAAAATGTTGGTGAATGTTTTCAATAATCCAACACAAGGGAGCATTCATTGTTAAGAGCCGAGGTGGCGCAGTGGTTAGAGTGCAGTACTGCAGGCTACTTCAGCTGACTGTTCAGCAGTTCAGCGGTTCAAATCTCACCGGCTCAAGGTTGACTCAGCCTTCCATCCTTCTGAGGTGGGTAAAATGAGGACCCAGATTGTTGGGGGCAATATGCTGACTCTGTGAACCGCTTAGAGAGTGCTGTAAAGCACTGTAAAGCGGTATATAAGTCTAAGTGCTATTGCTATTGCTATTGAGAATAGAATTTAACCATCATCAACTATTTACTGCAGGCCTGTAAAAAATGCCACAGAGATTTTAATTTGGCTTTTGATTTGGGAGGCCATCTTCCAGTGATGCTAATGGGCAGTTCTCATTGTACATTGGATAAATAGCTAATGTGTTTAGGTTTCTCCCTCTCTTGAGGCAACCAGTTTATTTTATTTTTTTAAGTCCTTTTTTTTAAGTACCATTAGAAGAAGGTAAGCAACAAGATGTGCAAACATAGTTTATTAGCAGCTATAGAATCAAACTGCTGCCAAGGGTTGATAATGGAAAGATTCTAATTCATTCGCCCTCCCCTTTGCCTTTTTCACAGGCGATAATTAAATGAGTATAGCATTTCTATACGTTAGGAAAAAACAATGGCAGAAGATACACATTTCAGATTTCTGTAATCAGAAAGCAGTTAAAAGACGAAAAGGAGCAATTTGGAAGGGAGAAGATCATGACTCTTGGGGTGACAGAAAGGATGCATCAAGGCCAATATCCTTCTTGATTGCGATGGGGTTGTGCAAAACGCTCCATTTGGAGTTCAAAACGAAGCATGTGTTTTGAGCTCTAAATAGCTTGTTCTGATCATTCTGAAAACATTTCAGCTCAAAAGAGCTCTATTTCAAGTTTGAAATGGGATTTTTGTAGTTCAAATGGAGCTGTTTGGGGTTTAAACACTTCCAGAATGGTCAGAGGAAACCATTTCAAATTCAAGGGTGGGGGAAGCCCATGACCAAATCAATAGTGTTTTGAACTCAGCAAACAATATTTCCAACATAATCTATTTCAAGAGAAAAATGTTTTGCAGAGTCCTACTTGTGATGTGAAGACCTTATCAATCTCAGTAACGTATCTGCATTTTACCCAAATAGTCTGATACTGATTTGAGATCTGCAGCTATCTAACTTCTTCAAATGCTGTCTTTTGATATTCAGGATTTAGTAATGGATAAAACATCCATTGTTAATATTCGGGGAGGGGGGGGAGAACTGTTATCTTTGTTCCAACTTGTTTCGTGTTAACAAATACTAGCCTGCTATTATGAAATTCTATCCGTACCTAAATTGCATCACTGGCTATTTATACTATATTTCTTTGGGGGGAGGGTGTTTGTTTGTCTCCTTGTTGACCTACTCTATCAGAAAACTACATTAGATCAACATTAGTGAAAACAGTCCTTATAACAAAGCAAAATTCATCTTACTGATTGTACTTGGCCACTAGGGGGCTGCAAGGCACCTTTTGCGTACAGTATTCTAATTTTAAGCTCTAATACCGGCCCCATTTTCCTCATCTCTTTAAGTCGAGTTAACTTGATGAAAAACTGAAACAAGATTTGCTTCTAGCCATAGGACTGTTTTCCATAGCTAAATTGTTTTATTCTAGGCTGAACAGGCTGATTGTGGCCTTTTGTTTTCTACTTTATATTTAATGTTCATATCTGTTGCTTTCATCAGTGTGCATTTTTCTGCCTTGTGTTTGGAATTAGATTCCACTAAAGGCATACTATAGGATCCCAGATATAATCTGCTGGGAGGGGTGGGGACGCTATTGTTTTCTGGGTGATTCAGAAGGTTGTCAGGGCACTGCCTCAAAGATAGCTCAAGATAGCTCAGCATGAGACTCTACTTATTAAGCTGGACCTTAGCAATGAGCTTGGATTGATGCTACTGACAAGCACTTTCCTCGCCCATGCTGCTCAATGCCTTCTTTGGATTAGTAGAGGAATCCCCCAGATTTATAGTCCATCACTTTATTGCAATGCGCTCTACATGGGGCTACCCTTGAAGAGTGTTCGGAGACTACAGTTGGTCCAGAATGCGGCTGCGCGAGCTGTCATGGGTGCACCTAGGTACACCCATATTACACCAATACTCCGCGAGCTGCACTGGCTGCCTATTGGTCTCCGGGCACAATTCAAGGTGTTGGTTATTACCTTTAAAGCCCTATATGGCTCAGGGCCAGGTTATCTTTGAGACCGCCTTCTACCACATAGCTCCCAGCGACTGGTAAGATCCCACAGGCTTGGGCTCCTCCAGGTCCCGTCAGCTAAATAGTGCTGGTTGGCGGGCCCGCGGGGGAGGGCCTTCTCTGTGGCTGCCCCGGCCCTCTGGAATCAGTTACCTCCTGCGATCCGGACCACCCCCCACCCTGCTGGCCTTCCGGAAAGCGGTGAAGACCTGGCTCTTCCGGCAGGCTTGGGGCCGTTGATCTCGCCTCTGTAATTGGCGAGGTCCGGCCATGAAACGGTGTGTAACCCAGCACCCCCCCCCCCCCCCCGACTTTGCATGTCAGAAACTGGCTGGGAAGGTCACACATTGTGATCATGTAACCCTGGGGCATGTTTTTTTATATTGTCCCCCGGGAGTTGGGCGGCATAGAAATATAAATAAACTAAACTAAACTAAACTAAATCACTGTCTGAAAATAATCCTTGGCTTCCTTTGTGGCCTTGGATGAGGTAACTGTGGCCATAGCAAAAAGGAGCATTAAGCCATTTGTCAGAAATGGTGTAGGGTCTCCTGCTTGAGCGGGGGGTTGGACTAGATGACCTATCAGGTCCCTTCCAACTCTGTTAATCTGTAAAATCATCTCTGTTTTTTTTTAAAAGTAGCAGTCCTCCTCAGTAAATAATCACTGTATCTCTCAGATCTGCCCATTTACATCCAGACTCCAACTTTCCCCTTTGGGGAACATGGTTGGCCTGCAGCTCCAAAGCATTCTAGATAAAGTGGATTATTTGGACCCCTTCAGTCAGGTTTCAGACTGAGATCCCCTCATATCAGCCACTTTACTCATGATCCTTTGGATTTATGCATGTTCCATTTCAGGTTTCAAACTCACACACACATAGACAGTCAAGCTTTTCCTGGTGAATTCCCAATCGCGTGCTCAATGGCGATGTGGCTGAGACCACTGGGACTAACAGCAGAGGAGGACTGTGGATCATTTCAATTACTAGGAATGGTTGGATGGTGTGCTTTGGAATGCCATGGTCTGCCGTGAACTAGAGACCCATAAGTTGGTTGTAGCTTCAGAATCTACCAAAGCCAGAGTAGTAGAGATTTTTTTTCCTGCCACTTGAAATTCTACAGTCACCACTAGGTAATTGGTGGGTGTTACATGAGGGTGCTGACTTGCTGATAAATTGCCCGAGTCTAGAAAGACTTCCCAACATGGTGCGGCACAATGCCTTAACAGCATATGTAGCCCAAGCCCTCACAGTTAATCAAAGCTCCACTCTGGATTGTTAAGTCTTTTCTGCTTGATGGGTCCTATCTGCTTACGTAAATTCCTCCACTGCAGGAAATGATGGCATGGTGAGTACAGGCAGTCTTATCTTTTAGATAGTCATGTTCCGGCCCTTCATTGTGGTAGATGTCCATTTATACATAAGCAGAGCTGCATCATGCCTTGAAGATTCCTGCCCAGTCAGTTCAATCCAACTCATCAAGGAGTTCATCTGACCCTCTTAAAATTGATTAGCCAAACCTGCATTGTTCCAGTCCAAGTCATGGGCTAATAATCTAATGGTATTTATGTATTCAGCACCAGGCCTTGCCCTTTGTTCACTTCATAAATGCACCTACTGACAGTCCAGCATTTCATGGGATCTGTATACATACACTCTAATTGCTAGCTAAATCCATCAAAGTCATCTATCAGAGGTCTCTACTGTAGCAAAAAAGGTGTAGTCCTTTTATCATCAGCTCTAGTCAATAAGTTGATCATCCATGCCATACACATATTGTCATTTTGGAAGTCTTCAAGATGTAGATCTATGTAGAGTGTGAATTGTGCAAAGAAAGCTGGAAATTGATCATGCAAGCCATCAAATTTCTCTGGACTAGACATATCCTGAATGGAAGAGGAGCCGCTCTTATATTGGCTGTGTTATGGTAGTAGCTCATAGGCTATTTAGGTACCGTGTTTCCCCGAAAATAAGACCCTGTCTTATATTTTTTTGAACCCTGAAATAAGCACTTGGCCTTATTGCCATGCACTCAAAATAGCAATAGCAATAGCAGTTAGACTTATATACCGCTTCATAGTGCTTTACAGCCCTCTCTAAGCGGTTTACAGAGTTAGCATATTGCCCCCAACAATCTGGGTCCTCATTTTACCGACCTCAGAAGGATGGAAGGCTGAGTCAACCTTGAGCCGGTGAGATTTGAACCGCCGAACTGCAGCTAGCAGTCAGCTGAAGTAGCCTGCAGTGCTGCACTCTAACCACTGCGCCACCTCGGCTCACCTCGGCTCGCCGATTGGGCTTATTATCAGGGGATGTCTTATTTTGGGGGAAACAGGGTAGTAGGTATTAGCAAGCCTAGTTGAGTGATGGTGATATTACACTTTCAATTGTGTCCAATTCTCAAAAATTTCTATGGACCAGAAAGAAACTATACAACATCATTGTCTGATATCTTCATAAATGACCTAGATGAGGGAATAGAAGGGGAACTAACCAAATTTGCAGATGATACTAAGCTGGCAGGAATAGCTAACACCCCAGAGGACAGGCTCAAGATCCAGATGGATCTTGACAGACTTGAACACTGGGCCCTATCTAACAAAATGAAATTCAATGCAGAGAAAAGTAAAGTCCTACACTTAGGTAAGAAAAACCAAAAATATACATATAATCTGGGTGAAACCACACTCAATAGCAGTGACTGCGAGAGGGATCTTGGAGTCTTAGTAGACAACCAGCTAAACATGAGCCAGCAGTGTGCAGCGGCAGCCAAAAAAGCCAATACAATCCTAAGCTGCAGTAACAGAGGGATACAATCTAGGACTAGGGAGGTACTAATACCACTCTATAAAGCCTTAGTTAGACCACACCTAGAGTACTGCATCCAGTTTTGGTCACCACACTACAAAAAAGACGTTGAGACTCTAGAGAAAGTGCAGAGGAGAGCAACCAGGATGATTAGGGGACTGGAAACTATAACATACTGGGCATGGCTAGTCTAGTGAAGAGAAGGACCAGGGGAGACATGATAGCAGTGTTCCAATACTTGAGGGGCTGCCACAGAGAGGAGGGGGTTAGGCTATTTTCCAAGGCACCAGCAAGCCAGACAAGGAATAATGGATGGAAACTGGCCAAGGAGAGATTCAACCTGGCAATAAGGAGAAACTTTCTGACAGTGAGAGCAATCAACCAGTGGAACAACTTGCCTACGGAGGTTGTGAGAGCTCCAACACTTGAGACTTTCAAGAGGAGATTGGACTGCCATTTGTCTGAAATGGTATAGGGACTCCTGCTTGAGCGGGGGGTTGGACTAGATGATCTACAAGGTCCCTTCCAACTCTATTAATCTGTAAATCTGTAAATCTGTAAATCTATTTCAGTTGTTTATACTGATGTCAATTTCAATGATGTCTAGCCACTGTGTTTTTTGGCAGCCTTGTTTCCTTTTACTGCTGCTGGCCATTCTGAGCACAACTGCCTTTTCCAGTGAGTTTGATCACATGATATGGCCAAAAGAAGTATTGGCAGTATTTTGTGATTTTGCCTTCCAGTGATATGTCTGGTTTTATATGCTTCAGTGCTTGTTTGCCACCTTTGCTGTCCAAGAAATGCTCAGGAGCCTTCTCTAACACCACAGCTTGAACAAATCAATTTTCCTTCTGTCTAGTTTTTTTATGGTCCAGCTTTTATAACTGTAGGTAGCTATGGGAGGCACGATAGTACCAACTAATCTATATTTAGATGCCAGGCTAATGTCTTTGCTTTACCATATTTGATTCATGCTCATTGCTGTGTGACCCAGTGCAATTTGACACTTTATTTCTGAACTGCATTCACTGCTGTGATCCATTTGCAATCCTAGGTTAGTGAATTTTTGCACACATTTTATCTCTTCACTGTCAATTGTTATTATAACTTTTCTATTCCTCACAGTGATCATGAGCTTGGTCTTTTTGACATTCTGGAAGAGACCAAATGTCTCACTTTCTTCTTTAATCCTTTTGATCAGATGTTTCAGGCCTTCTTTGGTTTCTGAGATGAGAGTTGTGTCATCAGCATGTTCAAGATTGTTGATGTTCCTTTCCCAATCTCCAATTTTTGAGTCGGTGATGACTCCCCAAGACGCATCCCCAGATACCCTCTCCAGATTTCAGTTCAGAGGAGGATGAACCAGTCCCAGGCACATCAGGATGGGAATTGGTCAATGGCTCCGAGCAGCTGGCTGAGAGTAGTTTGGCTGAAATGCAGCTGCAGCAGGACAGACCTGAGGCTTAAGGTGGGAAAGCACACAGCTGCAACTGGTTAGCGATGAGGAGGAGGAACTGCCTTCTGCACCTGAAGACTTCAAAGCAGAGGTGGGTTCCTCCCGGTTGGGACCGGTTCGCCCAAACCGGTAGCGACCCGCTGGTGATGTCACGATGATGTCATGGATCCGGTTCGGTCAGTGCCAGTCCATGGGCACCGCCATATTTTTTTGGATTTTTTTTGGAATTTTTTTCTTCTGCGTATGCGCAGAAGCCGAGTTTCCGGCACTGCGCATGTGTCACCATCTTGTTTTCGGCTTTTTTAATTTTTTTTAATTTTTTTTTAAAAAAATTTGCATTGCACATGCGCGCAGGAGGAAGCGAACCGGCAGCAAGGTAAGTTAGAACCCACCCCTGCTTCAAAGGAGAAGTCAAAATCCAGTCCAAAGTTCAGTGAGCCAAGCCTGATTTGTCAACCAGTCCAAAGATTGGAGTTTCAAGGTTTTTTATACAAGCAGAATACACAGGAACAACAGAGCAGGAAATCAGACAATTATTTCCAAAAGAGAAACATGGGTCAAGACTGCCTCTTAAATCAGATTGTAGCTACCTATCTTTAATTAAGATAGTTATTCCCTTACTTAGCAAGCATCTTCATTAAGCATCTTCACTCTGTTCTCTATTTTACTTGCTGAGTCTGAGCAATAATTCAACCTGGGCTCATAGCAAGGATAGGACTGGCCTTGACCCAGAGATAGGATTCTACCGGTCCTAACAGGTTCGCTAGAACTGGTTGTTAACTTTCTAAGCAGTTCGGAGAACCGGTTGTTAGAAGAAATCTCCTTTTGTTTTTTTCTACTTTACAGGGTTAATCCTGTAAGGAATTACAACATTCTGGTGTTGTTTCTATAGCCTAATCTTTATTGCCCTGCTTACAGAAACTGCCTCTCCGTTAATCCTTATTACATTCTTGGCAGGACGCCTAAACTTACTGTCTCCGGAGGTTTTTTTCTTCTTTGCTTTATTTTCTTAAAGGGGAAGGGTTGTTTTAAGCTTTTTACACTGCTGTTGGGAGGAAATACTCCCCTGTTGGAGTTCTTCCAGCACAGAGCTGCTGGAAAGAAGTTTTTAAGAAGGAACCAAGATGAGTGACATTCAGCAAGGCTTCTTGGCTAGCTAGAAAGATTGACATTCAAATGTGAGTTTACAAAGCCTTTCTGACTTTTGGTCTAAAACTGGTTTTTGGTGAAATTTAGTTCTGTGCTTGGTGATGTTTAATCCTGTGTTTATTGATGGGATAATTTTCCCTATTCAGCTTTCTTTGGAAGGAAAAATGTTAATCTCTGTTCCTGAAAAGAAGCAGCTTCAGAAATCTGGCTAGTTTCTGTGTCTATTTGTTCTGGTAATTGGTTTAACAAGCACCAGCTACTATGTTTGCTCCTTTGCTTCATTCTAGTTAGGCTTATCTCAAGTGCTTTCCTTCACTGCTTTAGTGGTTCTTGGCACTGTCCTTAGTGGTTCTTGGCACTGTTCCAAGAGGCAGGATGCAATCTTGGCACTGATTTTTTTACTGCCTTTCTGGGGGGCATGTGATCTTTCCTTAAATCTGGATGATTTCCTTATTCTATCTTATGAGGTGAGTGAGACCAGCTGGTATCTTTAAGTGGTACAAATGGATCTAAGGATTGCTTCTCCTGGGTCTGCTAAAGGGTTTCACTTTATGAGCAAGAGTTGGCTGCTGATAGTTATCACTGCATTTTAACTATTTTAATTCCTCAAGGTGCTCTGGCACCCTGCCTGATTTGTAACTCCAGCTTGCAGGTATTTCTAATCTAATGATTGGTATTTAGGGCAGCTTTTTGCAAGCAAAGAAGCTTTTTGTATTTTTGTATAGGTAATCGTTGACTTACAACAGTTCATTTAGTGACCATTCAAAGTTACAATGGCACTGAAAAAAGTGACTTATGACCGTTTTTCACACTTACGACCGTTGCAGCATCCCCACGGTCACGAGAGGCCAGGCAAGGAGAAGCGCCCCTCGATGTGAGTGATGTCAAGTTGGCCACGCCCACCCAGTCACATGACCACCTGGCCACTCCGGGTGCACATAGGGACTACTCAGAGGGCTGAAAAAGTGATTTTTGACCGGTCCTCGCACTTACGTCTGTCCTCACATTTTACGTTTTGCACCCTATCTTGTCACCGTGGTGAAGAGAAGCACCGCAGTTGTGAAATGAGTGACACGGTTTTTAAAAATGCTGCAATGGACATAAATGTGAGGACAGTCGTAAGTGCAAGGACCGGTCATAATTCACTTTTTTCAGCTCTCTGAGTAGTCCCTATGCACGTAGCCATGCCCACCGGGTCACATGACCAGCTAGCCACGCCCACCCTGTCACATGACCACCAAGCCATGCCCCCAAATAAGCCACGCCCACAGAACCGGTTGTTAAAAAAAATTGAATCCCACCACTGCCTTGACCCCATCTCAATTTCTGAACCCACATAAACAATGAAAATAGGGGCTGAGTAAACCAAAAGGGACTTGGAAGGTTCCAGAGGGATCTGAACAGAAGTGAAATGCTACTGGTTCGGACCAGTTCGCCTGAACTGGTAGTAAAAAATGTTACCGGTTCAGGCGAACCAGTGTATATCCGACGATCAGCTGTGCGATGATCAGTTGTGCCGCGCGATCTAGATTAGCTAGAAAGTAGGATTTCCTGCTTTCTACTTAATCTAAATCGTGCGGCACAGCTGATCCCCCCCCTCGCTGTTCTACTTATCTTTGCAGACTCTGATGGCTTCAAAATTCTCCTTTTTCAGTGCTGCATGGCAGTGCCTGCGGCCGCACGCATGCACAGCACACATGCATGCGTGAAGCGCGCGCGAAGCGAACCAGTAGCAGACTTCAGAGGATTTCGCCCCAGGATCTGAAGTAGGGGTGACCTTGAGGGAGACAAAGTTGGCAGAGCTACATGATAAAAGTCTTTGGAAAAGGAGATATTCATGAAAGAAGCAAAAGGGAATACAAATGACTATGAACAGCTAAGCTCCATTACAAGAGATGTTTTTGTTATTGTGCCCCCTCTATGGGTACCTGACATTGTCCCCAAGTTTGGATTTAATTATGTCAGTTACACAATTGAATGTCCTGTGACCTGCTCCCCTGCTCTTATATGCAAAAGAACGTAGGTAGCCTTCTTCATAATCCAGACTCAAACTCCATTATTTTGGAGAAGAAAATAAAGCAAACGTATCAGTCTTGGGCACAGAAAAGGAGAGAAATAAAAGATTTTTTTTCTGAAAAGGGAAAGCAGACTCTGGATGAATATATTTAATAGAGAAAGTGGGACATGCAGCTGGTGATGGTGCAGTGGATAAGAGTTTGTGACAACATCTCAAAGGAAATTAGCAATGAGAATGTTGCAAAAATTGTGAACATGAATCAGGTATGGTGGTGCAAGATGGAAGGAACAGAACTTCAAGTGAAGAAAACACTTTGGATCTTGAATCTGTTTCTTTAAGATACCTGATGTCTGTTGACACAATTACTTTGGGGCACATCAACTCAACTCAGCCCTGTAAATTTTTCTCCAAAGATTCAATTCCTACGTCTGGTTTTTTCCAAGACTCTGCCTAATTGCAACAGTGTGAAAGGAACTGGCTCATTTTGAGCCCTGAGGCATGTTGCCTGTTTTACTTGTCATGCTGTCTGTTTTTAGAAATTACCAAAAATCAACCTCTGTTTAATTTCAAATTCTGCCATAGGGATGAGAATAATAACTGGAAGAAACTGTATGATAAAGTCAAGAGGCATGAGGTTAATTCCAGTCACTATGAGCACTATTTGTAATGAAAAGGTTTTGCAAATGCTGTTTCTGGAAAAGGACCTAAAAGTAATTCTCTTGGGAAGAGTATACAGCCGAAAACAAGAGGTCGCTTAAGGTACGGTAATACTTAATAGACATTCCCCCGTTTCTGGCAGCATATAAGTTTTCAATTCTTAGTAGCACAACATCCAACCAAGCTGCAATCAACAGACATATAAACCCTATCTGTGGAGCTTTCAAAAGACACACCAAAAAAAAAAAAGCAACTTTTTAGCACATCAACTTGCCATACAACATTTGTGGCAATGCTCTAAAAGCTGTGTTCCCGTAATTATTCATTTGCTTGAGAAGGCTCATTGCTTTGCCATTATTTTTTGCATAAGAGGAATGGAATTTTAGTAAGCATAAGCTTATTAAAAACTGCTTGTGGTCCATAAGAGAATACACTGAAGTACTTGATCCTTCATGCAGTGAAGAACAAACTTTTAAAGGAAATGAAATAAAATGTGATAAGTCATATAGGGTTTCATAGCCTTGCAAGGGAGAAAGTAAGACTTTGCATAAAAATTCAGTGGAAATGTAATGAAGAAGCTCAAATGAAAAGTGCAGGATGCTTTTAAGTACTATGGCTTTAGTCTAGATATGTTGAGGAAAGATCAGATTATTGTGCATATTTTAACAGCTGGGTGTAAGGTGAGGATGAGACTCTGGTGGGCTCATTATATGCATGTATAATTATTTTTTGTACATGCAAGTTAATCAAAGAATAAAGAAAATTGATTTTTTGCAGTTCTGAAGACTGTTTTGCCATCCTGGTAGTTCCAGCCCTCTGAAAAGGCAAGTAGACATGGCTAGCTACCAGGTCTTGTTGTAGAGAACATGGAATGGTTTCAGGTGCTGCTGGGCTGACGATTCTCTGAATTCACTGCAATCTGCTTCAAAACAGAACATTGGGGTGTTGAATTAAAAATAATTACCTAAACACCAATTAGAGAAAGTATTCACATATGGGTATTGAAAAAGGTACAGAGAAAGAAATCACACAATCAGATGTATCTACTATTCTCTGAATCTAAGTTGTTTATTTTCATGGCTCTGTGGATTTTCACAATAATTCCATATATCTTCCCACTTGTTTTTCATTGAAAACACATTCCTTTAAGATAAAGGGAGAAAAGTAACTATCTTAAGATAGCTGACAAAAGTAAGGCAGGGGTTTTTTTAAGAGCCAATTGCACTCAAAGTATATCTAACATCTACCTGTCCCATTAGGTCTGGCAAAAAGGACATGTTGCAGGTCTTATCCATGAAGGAATATCATTTGATAGAACTGAGGAAGAAATCTTTTTCTGATGTGGCACCCAAAGATTAATGTGTGGTTTCAGCAATTTGCAGCTTCTAACCAACTTTAGGAGACCAGTTGGCAGAGTTGTCAGAATGCAATATTGCAGGCAAACTCTGCCCTCAACCTGAAGTTCAATCCTGATAGGGCTCAAGGTTGACTCAGCCTTCCATCCTTCTTAGGTCCAAGAAAATTACCTTGTTTGCTTTGTTATTGGACTGATGGCTTTGTTTTGTTTTAAAAAAAAACTTCGCAGAAAACCTTCCTGTTTACTTAAATAGACACATGTAGTGATATCCCCTTACAGCTATGGCAGCTCTCCAATATATGTCTCATTCTGTTTCCGAGAGTTTCCTAAATCTCAGGAAATATTTTGGGGGCAGGGGAACACAGGGAATGTTAAACACCAGGATTGTATGAGTGGCATCCCTTTTCAATGCAAAGTCACACATGGTATGCTTCACTGATAGAAAATCAATGGATTTGGAGAATCATATTGCATTCCCCTATCCTGGAAGAGCGTATAGGCTGCCAGCGTCTCCGCATGCATATCCTGTCTATTTTAATGATGGCATTTCACCTATAAATAAATTCTCTTGACACTCAGCATATCTTCATTCCCATTATGCAATTTCCTTTCAGAGTCAGCAACTCTGCAAAGCAGGGAAAAACAACAAGCAAGCAACAAAAGTTAAAGGCACAACAAGAAAAAGCAAGGAAAATATGGCTAAATCTATTTTTTCACCAGTACCATTCACAAAACACCTTTCTCTCTTTGAAAACCATCCATGCTTTCAATATATCCACTTACCATTTCATAGGCTTTTGTGCTTTAAAGTTCTCAACTCTCTCTTTTTGAAGATTTTTATCAATTCTATCCAGTTACAACTTTCTCATTCTTCCCCTTCCTTTAAACTCCTTCATTCCATCTCTAAATGAACCCTCATTCTTTCTTTATGACCAAAACAATTTGAAACACTTGTTTTGTACCGATTACTCACTTTTGCATTCAGTTTATTCCTCAACTATTCAATCTTTCTTGACCATACATTTTTTTACTGTATCACACAGTATCCCATTCCCACGTTCATTCAACTTTATGTTTCTCCTCTTATAATTAAGTGGGCAGAAGTATCACATTATGCACACCCATGTTTGCTTCTTTTAACAAATGTTCATTTCTTGCAATTGAATGCTCAATATCTATTATCTTTTGCATAGTATTTACTGACCTTAAAATTTATATATCCTTTTTTCATCTTTAGTACTCACATTCATCTCCTTCTTTAATATTTTTACAATTTCTTTTAACTTGCAATTACGATCCATTTCTCTGTCAACTGCAATTAACTTTGACATACTAATTTTGATGTCCATACTTCTCATTGTATCACACTATCTGATCAACAAACTATTCAGGTTGTCAACCAATCACATGATAACATCCCCATACAAAAATATTCACATCCCCAGCTAACATACATCTAGCATCATCACAAGCATTCCTTATACATTCAGTAAACAATGGGACAGCACACCTCTTTGATTTACTCCTTGCCCAACATCAAACCATTCACCAGGCCTTCCATTTAGTTACATGCACGTTTTAATTCAAGGATATATTGTACCCATCACATTCAACAACCAGATTTCATATATTAATGTCAAGCATTCCATACTTTTAGTTCTGTTCACTTGAGTTTATCTAAATCAACAAGCATGGCATAAACTTTCTAACATTAGTACACTCAGTGATATGTTGAAGAACAAAGCTCTGGTCTGCAACACCACCTGACTGGTATAAAATCTGACCATAATTCTCAAATGTTGCTCACTGTCACCTGTTATACCCTCACAAAGAAAAAGAGTGGTACTCACTTTCCTGGATGCACTGAACGAACTAATACCATGAGAGTTTTGGTTTTTTTTTTCATTTGTACTTACTAACTTTCCTTTTGTACAGTATGGGGGAATGTTAATGACAACTTTGTTCCTATCATCAGGCCACAGATGCAGTCTTTGCATACTTGTTAAATATATCTTTGTTTGTTAAATGTTAACATGTTAAATATGAGTTTCCTTAAAAAAAAACTTTTCCCAGTCTTTCTGCAAATGTGAAGCTATCCCTGCAAAACATTACTGTACACCAAGAGTTGAGTAACATTTGCAGTTGCTATAACATGGGTGACACTGTCATAAATTTTAGCAGCTTATAAATGATCCTCACGCAAGCCTATATGGACTTGTTCCTTTGTGGAATCAATGTTGGTGGTGATCCCACATTGAGATTGAAGGATCTCGCCCATTCTTCAGCTACCCTAGTTAAGGCTGCTAACTGTGTTGCTTTTTACCCTATGCTTTGATCAAGAACTGAAGTTAAAATGTACAAAACTCTGCGGTAGGAAATACAGAGTCAGCTCCATTCTCAAGGTTCCAGAGATCCTATTACTGCAAAAGAGGCCAACCATCGTGTGGCATGCCTTCTCTTTATAGAAGCTCTTGGCTCAGTGAAAGTGAGAGCAGATGGTCCTAATGACTTGGCTGAGAAGAACTGTCAGCACTGATCCTCCCATCTCACATGATTTTTAAAATGCCACCTGGGAAGTGCAAAATGTCTTGCCGCATGCATACTGAATTACTGTCCATGCCATGTTTCTTGGCTATGGTACTCACAATATGCGCCTGTTGCACTTTCTGCATGTTATATAAAGTTATAAGTTAATCACATGTTTTGTTTGCTCGCACCTTGGAGGAGGGTTGGTGAATACAAAGCAAGCAGAATTTGATGATGTTATTTTATTTGGGTGCCGGTATCATTGTGTACATTTCTGAAAAGGAAGAATATAAAAACATGCTCGGTATGAATCACACAACAGAAGCATAAATTGAAATCATGCATGCATGCATTAATATTTACATAAGGAATTTCTCCCCATTTTAATTAATAAATATTTCCACCAGTTAATTTTATTTACTCATTTCATGCTACATTTGTATGCCACCTGCTCTACTAATTCTAGTATATCGCACTATCCACAAAATCATAAAAATAACAAAATGAATATTGTAAATCATACACTATGTAACTCCATGCATTCTAGACAATTATCTCCGGTTAGAGATCCAATTAGGTGACATCTTCTACCCCCAAAGATTGGTTAGAAAAGGATCATTTTTATCAAATTCCAAAATGCCTGCAGTTTTCACCACCTTCCAAGATTAGGGAGCATCCTTACTTCAAGAACTGGCACAAGGGGACAACTAAGGAGAAAGATTTTTTCCACGTATCATTCCTTGAATGTCTTGATGGGAGTATTCTTAGTATTCTCACCTCATCACGACAGCGTCACATGATGTATCGGGACTTTTTCCCCCTTTGCTAAACTGGGCATGGGCGTGGCCAGCGTGTGACGCATCCAGCCTGCGGGCCGGAAGTTTGACAGCCCTGTTCTAAATAAAGAACACTGCTAGGATTTATTCTCAACCTGTTCCATCCCATCCAGTCCCATTCCACTACATTTCCTGCTCAGTGAAGGTGGTTAAGAGCCGAGGTGCCGCAGTGGTTAGAGTGCAGTACTGCAGGCTACTTCAGCTGACTGCTAGCTGCAGTTCAGTGGTTCAAATCTCACCGGCTCAAGATTAACTCAGCCTTCCATCCTTCCGAGGTGGGTAAAATGAGGACCCAGATTGTTGGGGGCAATATGCTAACTCTGTAAACCGCTTAGAGAGGGCTGTAAAGCACTATGAAGCGGTATATAAGTCTAAGTGCTATTGCTATTGCTATTATACTTCACACTGAATTTTTAAAAAAATCTTTCATAGTAGGTTTATATAGATATTGAAAAAGATGATGGGAAAACTGAGCACTGAGGTTCATAATGACACAGCCAAGGGCTTGGTCTTTCCACCCCCATTAACACTGATTGGATCACCCTTTATCTACTCAGGAAGAAGCAAAATAACTGAAGAACAATACCTCCAACCTGCAACCATCATAGGTATATAATGTTCAACAGTATTGAATGTCACTGAAATATTAAGCAGAACTAAAAGATGTATCCTTCCATATAAGTCATAGAAAATTGGAGATAGTCCAGTATTGGCTGAATCAAGGATTGACTTCTTCAGGAGGGTGACTTATCTAGTTTTGTTATGTTCACCAAATAATCTATATTGTTATAGAGAGAATGTTGTGTAGGATACAAGATAGACACATTGTTTTAGGCTTTGCTATCTACCTATGCAATATATATATATTTGTTATGTATGTATACAATGTGTAATATATTTAATACTAGAGTTGCAAGAACAGTTTTAATTACCCCTTGAAAGGACCATTGTGATCAACGTGATGAGGCTGTTGAATTTATCAAGCTAAACACTAATGGATACATGCTGGAAAATCAGTGTCACATAGAGCACTCATAAAAAAAGACCAATCAGGAACTAGGATTGTCAGACAGTTCTGAAAGATGATCAGTAAGGAACAAGAAGGGACCTGACAACCTTATTGTTATTGTCCATGAGAGTCTCTGTCCTCGCAGGATCCCCGCCCCGGAGATTGTTGGGTGTGAGTCTCTCCTCTTGAATTTGGACTCAGGGGTTCAGTTGGGCTTGTTGTTGACGTACCTGCCTCCCAGCTGCATTACGACGGCCCTGCCTGTGCTGCTAGACGCACAGTTCTGAAAGATGATCAGTAAGGAACAAGAAGGGACCTGACAACCTTATTGTTATTGTCCATGAGAGTCTCTGTCCTCGCAGGATCCCCGCCCCGGAGATTGTTGGGTGTGAGTCTCTCCTCTTGAATTTGGACTCAGGGGTTCAGTTGGGCTTGTTGTTGACGTACCTGCCTCCCAGCTGCATTACGACGGCCCTGCCTGTGCTGCTAGAGGCAGTAGCCGGGTTGGCGGTGGAGTTCCCCAGGCTTATGGTGCTGGGGGACTTCAACTTGCCATCACTCGGTGAATCCTTGGATTCGGCTCAGGAGTTCATGGCTTCCATGACAACCATGGACCTGACCCAAGTAGTTCAGGGTCCGACTCATAGGAGGGGACACACATTTGACC
>QLTV01002140.1:1493221-1503373 GCA_003457575.1 Thermophis baileyi
GGGGACACCTTAAATTTAGAATAGTCCTCTTTCACAATAGAATAGAATAGATTTTTTTTTTTTTTTGGGCCAAGTGTGATTGGACACACAAGGGATTTGTCTTGGTGCATATGCTCTCAGTGTACATAAAAGAAAAGATAAGTTCGTCAAGAATCACAAGGTACAACACTTAATGATAGTCCGGGTACAAATAAGCAATCAAATCATAGTAGGAACCAGTCAATATAAATTGTAAGGCTACAAGCAACAAAGTTACAGTCATACAGTCATTTGTGGGAGGAGATGGGTGATGGGAACGATGAGAAGATTAATAGTAGTGCAGACTTAGTAAATAGTTTGACAGTGTTGAGGGAATTATTTGTTTAGCAGAGTGATGGCGTTCCGGAAAAAACTGTTCTTGTGTCTAGTTGTTCTGGTGTGCAGTGCTCTATAGCGTCGTTTTGAGGGTAGGAGTTGAAACAGTTTGTGTCCAGGATGTGAGGGGTCTGCAAATATTTTCACAGCCCTCTTTTTGACTCGTGCAGTATACAGGTCCTCAATGGAAGGCAGGTTGGTAGCAATTGTTTTTTCTGCAGTTCTAATTATCCTCTGAAGTCTGTGTCTGTCTTGTTGGGTTGCAGAACCAAACCAGACAGTTATAGAGGTGCAGATGACAGACTCAATAATTCCTCTGTAGAACTGTGTCAACAGCTCCTGACACAGTTCTATGTGTCATATGATATGTGTCAATAAATATGATAGGTACAAAATTATAAATATTGGAAATAGGACTTACTTTCACATATTTATGGGACAGGAACTGGTTGTTATGAATATTCTGGTGAACAGAAACCTTGGGATTCTACATGCCTGGCAAAGCTGGCTGAGGAATTCTGGGAGTTGAAGTCCACAAGTCTTAAAGTTACCAAGGTTGGAGACCCCTGCTTTAAAGGATACAATTCAAGCAGGCCTAGACTGCCTGACCCTTATTTTATCAGAGGAAAGTAAGATCATCCCTGATTCTTATTGGGACGGCAGAGTGGGGAAGGTTAATATTTGCACGCCTTTTCTTAAATGCACTTAGAAGATAGCACAATACTTTCCTTTTTTTATACACACTCACCGTATTATGTAAAAGGAGTCAGGATTTGGCAGCTGTGAAACAATAAATTTCACACTACAGATTATTAGAAAAAGGAGTGGTGATAAAATTGTTCAAGCCTTAATGGTGTTATATAAATCTGTGGTATCACGTTTTTGGCATTCTATATTTGTGCTGTAGTGCTGGAAAAGGTGCCAAAAAAAAAAAGAGCAATAAAAATTAAGGTGTTGGAACAGTTTCCTTAACAAAGAAAGGCTAAAGTATTTAAGGCTTTAAAAAATAAAAAAATAAGATAATGTACTAGTAGTTTATAGAAATAAAGATACATGGTGTGAATAACATTGCCAAAAACAACATTGCCAAAAAGGCACTAAGAGTTGTTAATCTAATCTTGTGTAGCTTCTTCTCTGGCAATATTACACTGCTAACCAGAGCATACAAAACATTCGCTAGACCAATTCTCGAATACAGCTCACCTGTCTGGAACCCGCACTGCATATCGGACATTAATACAATTGAGAAAGTCCAGAAATATTTCACGAGAAGAGTCCTCCACTCCTCTGCTCGCAACAGAATACCTTATTCCACCAGACTTGAAATTTTGGGTTTAGACAACTTAGAACTATGTCGCCTGATCTAAATATAGTTCATAAAATCATCTGCCTCAATGTCCTACCTGTCAATGACTAGCTTCAACCGCAACAATACACGAGCACACAATAGATACAAACTTAATGTAAACTGCTCCAAACTCGATTGCAGAAAATACGACTTCAGCAACAGAGTGATCAATGCCTGGAATGCACTACCTGACTCTGTGGTTTCTTCCCCAAACCCCCAAAACTTTAACCTTAGACTGTCTACCGTTGACCTCACCCCATTCCTAAGAGGTCTTTAAGGGGCATGCATAAGCGCACCATTGTGCCTACCATCCCTATCTTACTGTCCTATTGTCCTCATTTATCTGTACTTACTTTGTTTATGTTTATGTTTATACCTATACCTGCTATCTTGTACATGTTTGACAAACAAATAAAATAAATAAAAAATAAAATAAAGTGGACATTTTTTTTCCTCCCTCAAAGTAGAACCAAGAATCTTCTGTGGGAAAGGATGAGCAGCAGGATGAATAACAAACAGTAAATATATTACTGCACATATGATTTAACTGACAGATCTCCTGCTATAATTTGTGGTGAAGGCCACCAAATGGCGCGATTCCAGAGGGATTAGAAAAAAAAATTGGATGATAGAATATTTATCATGAGGATCATGTGTGGGGAGAAAATATGAGGGAGGCTATTGCATTCATGCGCTGCTTGGAGACATCTGGGAGGCACCATTTTGGTCCTTATGAAAATGCTGCACAATTTTTTTCACTTTCATTTAATTGTATGATTCTATCCCCAAACCCTGTGAATGCATAATTGTGAAAAGTTGGTTAAAACTAGTTAACCATGTTTAACATCAATACCTGTAGATTTATCAATGGAAGTGTCTCATCTTCCCTCCTTTGCTAATTGATTGTCATCATCATCATCATTTTTTTTCTTAGACTTATATATACCGCTTTACAGTGCTTTACAGCCCTCTCTAAGTGGTTTACAGAGTCAGCATAATGCCCCCAACAATTTGGGTCCTCATTTTACCCACCTCGGAAGGATGGAAGGTTGAGTCAACCTTGAGCCTGGTGAGATTTGAACTGCCAAATTGCAGGCAGCCAGCAGAAATAACCTGCAGTACTGCACTCTAACCACTGCGCCACCGTGGCTCATCACCATCATCATCATTTTAGCCATTGTCTATCCACAGCAGGATGAAGGCCTCTTCCACATGTTTCCATCCAATACAGTCCTAAGCTTTCTATTGCCAAATGGTCCACAATACTTGCTGATGTCATCGATCCAACTTGTTTTAGGTCTCTTTCATGGATGCTTTTTTTCAAGTGGGATCCATTCTATGACTGTCTTGATCCACCTGCAATCAGTTTTCCTTGCTATGTGACCAATTGTTACTCAAAAGTGACAACACCCACAAAAGAGGAAATGCCAGATATCCTAGAGGAGGAAGAATCAAGTGCCATAGAATCAATGAAAAATGGCAAAGCTTCAAGAAATGATTGTGTTACTGTTGAAATGCTGAAAGCTGGCGGTCACAATTTACACAAGATACTAGCAAAACTATACTCGAGATGCCTCAGAGAAGAAAAAATACCTGATGCATGGAAAAATGCTGAAGTGATTCTTATACACAGGAAAGGGGCTCAAGGTGATTTAAAGAACTATCACCCGATAAGCCTTCTTTCAGTCATCTACAAGGTTTTCATCAAGATAATAGCAAAAAGAATATTGAGAACATTAAATGATGCACAGCCAAAGGAACAGGCAGGGTTCAGAAGTGGCTACAGCACAATGGATCACATCCAGGTTGTTCAGCAAGTCATTGAAAGGCACAACAACTAAACCATGTCTCTGTGCATGGCTTTCATTTACTTCACACTGCTTTACATAAACTTACTACAATCAATATAGGAAAAAACAATGGCAACAATTTGCCTTAATGAGCTTAAAGTGGAAATCAACATAGAACGAGGTGTACGACAAGGTGATACAATATCACCCATCCTTTTCTCAGCCTGCCTTGAAGAAGTATTTCACAAACTAGACTGGGCAAAAGATGGAATAAAAATCAATGGCGCCTATTTAAATCACTTCCGATTTGCAGATGATGTTGTTCTCTTCTCATAAGACCCAGAAGAACTACAAAGACATATACAAGAGCTGCACAAAGCAGGAGAACCATTGGGCTTAAAAATAAACCTGAAAAAGAGCCATGGATCTCAATGGAAAGTGATACAAAACAGAAAATTGAACAGCGTGTTAAATGTGGTTGGCAGGCATTCGGCAAGCTAAGCGTAATTTTCAAGAACAGCTTCTTCCTACGTCTGAAGAGAAAAGTTTTGATCAGTCTGTGCTACCTGCTCTAGCATATGCTGGTGAAATATGGACACTAACCTCACAATCGATACAAAAGCTATGAGTGGTGCAAAGAGCCATGGAAAGATTGCTCGGCATTACAAGACAAGATAGAAAGACCTGCACATGGATTAGAGAACCAACGGAAGTATATGGTATCATCAAAAGAGTAAAATAATTGACTGTTATAAACAGAAATAAAACTCCAAAAACTATTAGGTTGTCTTCATAGGCTACATTAAGCCATAAATCTGTCATTTACATTTAAGCCTGCATGTTCTAAAACCCTAGTCTGTAAAATTAATTCTTTATTCAGTTGTGCAAACCCAGAAATGTAGGATAATAAAGTAAGCCATGTGTGATGATGTCATAGAAGCATAACATCAGCCAGGACTCTTGGGATGAAAAAGAAGCAGGGAATAATTCAGCTTTCTACCCCCTCCCCCCCAAAATACTGTGATATTATGATGTTGAATGAATTTGTTTATTAATGCAGAGTTCCATATGTAGTTAGAATCCACACAGAGATATGCTTATCTTAGAAACACCATCCATTTCCACTGACTATCTTGCATGGAAATTAAGCCCTTATTAAGTGTAACTTTTCTAAAACATCTTGTTGCTCAGAACTGGAAATCTATATTGTACAGCATTAGTTTCTCACATTCTGTTCCATTAAATGAATCTTTTCTCTGTAGCTGAAAAGCTACATTTTGAAATTAATGAGAACAAGGATGATTATAATCCTGTTAATTGAGAAAAATAGCTAAGATACTTATTTGCATTTCTAACTGCTATTTTCTGTCTGCTTATACAAATGTTCACACATCAGGAATATTCTTTATAGACTGATAAGCAGGCATTCAGAATTTTGCTGTTCTAAGATGTTTACTGCTGAATTCATCTTTCTGGGATTCATCAACTTGGTAAAAACATCTGAACAATCATTATTGATTACCAAAAACTTGATTTTCAAGTGTAATATATGGATTCAGGATGTATTACTGCAATGAATACAAGCAAGCAGTTTCACAAAAGCCAAGCATGAAATTATCTAACCATCATTATTATCATTTTAGCCACTGCAGGATGAAGGCTTCTTCCACATGTTTCCAACCAATATGCTTTCTTTTGCCAAATGGGCCCGCAATACTTGCTGATGTTGTCTTCTTTTAGGTCTCTTTCGTGGATTTTTTTTTTTATCAAGTGGGGTCCATTCTATGACTGCCTTGGTCTACCTACCATCAGTTCTTCCTGCTATGTGACCAGTTGTTATTCAAAAGTAACAACACCCACGAAAGAGGAAATGCCAGATATCCTAGTGAAGGAAGTATCAAGTGCTATAAAATCAATGAAAAATGGCAAAGCTTCAGGAAATGACTGTGTTACGGTTGAAATGTTGAAAACATTTGAAATGCCTCAGAGAAGAAAAAATACAAGACCAGCTAGAAAGACCTGCACATGGTTTAGAAAACAAATCAAAGTATGTGATATCATCAAGAGAGTAAAGGAATTGAAAATTACCTATAGTGTACAATAAATCTGATCAAAGTTTCACAATTCATCTAAAGATGAATTCAATTAATTAGTATTGTATGGGTATTTATTTATTAGATTTTTTAATCCCATCTTTATGTCATCTTTCTCCAGAGAAATTGCCCTTCCTATGAAAGAACCCAGAGGCCAATAGGAAGCAATCTAGATGGGAGCATGAACCAATCAGTTTCCATGAGAGCCTGGCTTAACAGATTCTTACACCAGAGATGGAAAAAAGCAGGTGAAATTGCAGCAGGTCAGAGTTTTTTTCTCAAAAATAGACTTTTTTCTGTTGTTCACTCCCTTCAAAACTAAACTGTCTCAGTTTTTTCAGTCTCTCATATGAATCATTAATTTAAAAAAAAATATTAAGTTCAGGGCTGAATATTTTGCTCTTTTCTATTTATTGAGGATTGATTGATTGATTGATTGATTGATTGATTGATTGATTGATTGATTGATTGAAAATTTATATAGCCACTACTTTGTGGGTTATAATCCTAGATGGCTTACAACAACATATAACTCACAAAACTCCACAATAACACCATATATTCCTTCATAGTGCTACAACTTCTTTTTGGTACTCTTTGGCTTTATCAGTTGTACAGAATGCATGAGCATGGATGTCTTTTGTTCGTCAGCCATTTCTAAAGCTAGCTTCAACAACTGACATCTGCCTTCCCAAGCAGAACTCAAAACTATGTTGAATAATTCTAAGCATTATTTAATTAACATGTGAAATTAAGGCTATTATATGATAGCTTACACACTCTTTGAAGTCTTCTGTCTTTGGTATAGAATGATCCCTTTCAATCTGTTGGGCACTATGTTGTTTTCCAGATTTGTTGGCATAGTTTGGTTAATCCCTCACAGAGTTCTGTTTTATTGCTTCTAATAGTCCATCAATTCCTTTAGCATTCCAACTTGACCAGAATGCTAATATAACTTCATCTTCTAGTACTAGAGATTCTTGCAAGTAGAGAATATCTTCTAAGATATTATGAACATTGACATCTGTACTATGCAGAATTTCAATAAGCTCTTTCCATTTTTGATAGAGTTTCTTTGAATCTATTACTATCTGTCCATTAGTAGATACCAGTTCAAGTTGGAACCTCCTTCTGAGTTCAGAGATCTTTTGGGAAATCTTGGGTTTTTTGTGTGCCTGCTTATATCTTTCATGTCTTTACAGATGCCATAATACTTCTTGTCTCCTCTAACAGTGCTCTGCAATTCTTTGTTCATTTCCTTCCTTTGATCTTTATTTTTCTTGGTTCAGGCTTCTGTTTTGTTCTTCACAATTTCCATCATTTCTTCCAACATTCAATTTGCTTTCCTCTGTTTCTTGGTCTTTGAGCAGTCTCTTTTCATATTCATCCTGAAACATTTTTGGTTTCATTCTATAGTTCCTCTCTATCAGTGAAGTTCAGGACTTTAAAGTAATTCTGTTGTTCGACTTGAAAATGGTGACACGTGCTCAAGGTCACATCATACAAACTGGTTGGTTTTGTTCTTCTCTTTTAGCTTAACTTGTAACTTAAGGATAACCAATTCACGATCTGTTCCAAAATCTGCTTTTGGCTACATCTTTGCTCTTCTAACTGAGCCCTTAAATGTGAGAAGTGGTCATAAGTAACTTTTTTCTGTGCCATCGTAACTTCTAGCGGTTACTAAATGAATGGTTGTAAATCAAGGATTATCTGCAGAAATATTTATAGTCCCAAACTACAGCAAAGTTGCTTGAAAAAAAAATGAGCTGGTAATAGTTAAAGCTTGGGTACTCTGTGATCAATTATATGAATTTACATTTGATTAATGAACATGGGCTACAGAAGCACAAAAAATTTGAACTGTCCTTCACTCACTCCCAAAAAACCACAAGCCAAACATCATTAAACATCCAGCTCTAGATAGAAGCCCAATATATATTTAGAAAGGATTCTTAAGCTAGCATACTCTCTCCCCACTACACTGGCTGACTAAACTAGGTCGCTCATAATTACTAAACCATATTGCCTATGTTTCTTCTCAGACTTTAGCTGGCCTGGAAGACTGCAAAAAGGATTGGTTGAGACTTCAGCCTTTTTCATGCTTAGTCTGAGTGGGCAAATTTAAACAAGTATGCAAAATGTCACAAAAATGGGGGAATGCAAATATTGTGCTGTTGCTGTTACATCTTGGAAGATCTGGTTAACTTCTAAAGATAGTTGAGATTGCATTGTGAATTGTTTGAGATGACTTGGACAATGTCAAAAACTTCCATTTCCAAAGAGCATCCAGATCATTTCTCTCCTTTTTGCTATTTTTTTTTATTTCACTGATTTTCTACCCAAACTAGCTCACCCTAAAGCCTTGTTTTAAGTCCAAGCATTGGTTTGTCAATCAAGGAGAAATCCTTTTAGGGAATGGGCAAACTTCACAAAGTAAATTCTCCGACAGCAACAGAGGTATTAGCAGGATTTATGTGTGGGCAAGGATTTCATGCTGAAAGGGCAGCCAGAAAAGGAAGAGGCTTAAAGAGGACACGATCTGAAACTTGACCCTTCCGTCCCCCTCTCTCTCTCTCTCTCTCTCTCTCTCTCTCTCTCTCCCCCTCCCTCCCTCCCTCCCTCCCTCCTTCAGGTTTGGGAAATGGATCTGTGCTGGGATTTCCTTTCAAAACTGACTTGTAACCTGTTCTTAGGACAGATCACTATAGAACACCAACATCATCATCCAGAAGCTTGTGTGTGTGTTTGCATGCATGTATGGGTGGGTGCATTTGGATATAGGGGGAAGCAAAAGGTGCACAGCGTTTGTCCTTAGAGACAGTATAATCAGTAGCTATAAGGGAGAAGAGGCAATGATCTGATGGGGACTATGGAGTTTCCAAATGTTCATAGTGCAGTTGCTCTAGAAATGCTTCTTGTAGTCCAATCTGAGAAGAGACACACCACTGCTGTGCAGAAGCTGCGGGAAGACAAACAGGGGGGAAGCCTTGTCCTACAGCAAAACCAAGGTAAAAAAAAAAATTGCATTGACTGGGGAGTTTGCAAGGCGGGGTAATCTGTACATCTCCCTTAGCAAGTATTATTTTAGCAGAATGAGGGATTGGGGAATCAAAGGAAACAAGCAGGTTGGGGTTTGTTTGTTTTTGTTTGTTTCTTTTGTTTTGCATATATATCTGGATAAACAAGAGTTTAACCAAAAAGGGGAATATTTCTTAGTCTTAGTTCCTTTCACTTTTTCCTTTCAGTTTTATTCTTTTCTGCCAGTCTTTGGATGAAAGCTACAGGTTGTGTGACTGCTGTTTTAATATGTGTAAAGCAGCACATGGTTCTCTGTATGGCAATGCAGCTGGGAGCAATACAAGCATACAGCACAACATAGGGCTAAGTACAAAGGAACGCATTGTGGCTACTGTTGCAAGGATTATGAATGCAGATAGTCCTAGCTCAATGTGAGATTTTATTAGAGCTACCGGATCGGCGCTGTAATTTTTTTTCTATATCTTTTTATCTACCATCTGGATTTTAGCAGCACAGGCCTGATAGTCCTAGATTTTATAGCATGAGATTCTGTACCTCTAAAGTATGATGCAGAAATCACCCTTAATTTGCAAACAAAGCCAGTGTGGGAACAGTCTGAAATGGACAATGATTCAGTAATTCTATTTCCAGCTGCTGCTATAATAAACAAAGAGAAGAAATATTTCATGTGTCTATATAAATATGACTGTATTAGTGTGCATAGTTGTGATTAATAAAAGGAATATCAGAATAAGACATTTATAGCTTCATTCAAATCAAAAGCCTAGATTGGGTTTTGCAGAGGGTATAAATTTTAATAGTGACTTAGCAGATTTTATAGTTGCTGCTGCTGCTGCTATTTTGATTTTGGAATTACACAAAGCTTTTATTCCTATTTGTTAGTTCATGAATACTATTCACTGATTAAGTGACATGCCACTGAAGTTTATGTAGGTTTCCCATATTATTCATTTTACTTCATAATAACTTTCCTGGTGAAATAGTTTAAGGTGAGAGGAAGTCCAAAGTCACCCAGAGAAATTCATAATTGAGCAGAAACTGGAACCTGATTTTCTCTTTCCTTAACCATTAAGTCACATAGGTTCCTAAAGCTTGTCCTTCTATCCATCTTATTATGGAGGGGTGCACAGTGTCCACAGGGTACAGTAAAAAAAAGTCTCACTTAAAAAACAGGTAGAGCTTTTATTGCAGATTTGTGGTTGCCATCTTGGCTTTTTTGACCGTACCTAGTGGATACCAATGTTCCCTCTAATTTTTTTTCACTGTGTGCGGGAAAGTATAGTGTTTGAGCGGCACATTTTCATGCCTGAGCACCTGAATTTTTTTCACAGATGTCACCCAAGACAACAACGAAATCAGTGTTATTTGAAACTCAAAAGTTATGTTTATTCAATTTACCCACTTAATTAAAAGTGTTATATATCAGTATCACTTATAATACTGCAAGTCTGCAATATTAAAATACTTGTATAGTGTTTACGGTAATGTACACTGTTAGTCACTGAAAGTCTGTATCTTCTTAGTTTCT
>QLTV01002140.1:1503957-1516797 GCA_003457575.1 Thermophis baileyi
TAGAATAGAATAGAATAGGAATAGGAATAGGAATAGGAATAGGAATAGGAATAGGAATAGGAATAGGAATAGGAATAGGAATAGAATAGAATTTTTTTATTGGCTTTGCTGGCTGAGGAATTCTGGGAGTTGAAGTCCACAAGTCTTCAAGTTGCCAAGGTTGGAGACCCCTGATCTACAGGGCTAGACACGGCTTCTCTTGTGGATATAAGCAGAGGCTATGCACACAAACACATGTGGAAACAACTGGAAAACATAGACCTTTCTGAAGGATGCAAGTGCTTTAATCGTTCAAAGAGAATACTCTGCTCACATCATCTCTTTCAAATGTCTTGCATAGTCCTAAACATTTTTTTATCCACCAGATAATTAAATTGTGGAATTCACAGCCAAATTTATGTCAAAATAATAGCACATGCATGAATGAGATGGCGGTCTCTGAATTAGATATATAAACAAAAATAAATAAATGATGTCATCTTGCAAATGGCACATTATGTAGTGACACAAGTATTGATTCTGGTGCCACGCATGTTGACATTTGTTCCCCACTACCCCTCTGAACTGCTCATTGTACCAACAAAGACAGTTTTCAAAGCAGACCAGTTAAATTCATCAAGAATAGAGCTATTAATGGCTTATAATCTTCATAGTTGAATCTTATCTCTGGAATCAAAAGCGGCATTCCTCAAATGCCATTTGATAAGGATCAACAGTGGAAAAAAGCCATAACATTCTTGTGAACTTCCTGAATGCTTCTGTTAGCCACTCCATGATGCCATCTTTCATAGTAGGGATCATAAGCAGGAACCATCTCCTGTTGTGGTGATAGATTTATCTGTGTAAGGATGCTTTGTCCTGGCTTTCTTCTATGCTTTGCAGTTGGAGAAGGTTCTACATAACTCATGGCATAATGAGGATAGATCAGCTTGGAATAAAATTGTGGTTGCCTAGCCATTCCAGTGGCGGTGTAAATAACTAATGTAGAAAGGCTCGTAGAATACTATAGCAGAAAGGCCTTTAGTAGACAAATCTACTAAAGTCTTCACATGAAGGGAATTAAAGCAATCACCTAAGAACGATTCTTTATTCTGTTTTCTATTCTACTAGTAAACAGGAAGAGGAAGCAAAATGCTGGTCTTATATGATATGAACAGACTCCGTTGTTTATAAAGAAAATGTATCACTTGCAGTGTATCAAACCATTTTGATGTTCCTTCAGCAGCTGATTCAGCCATCGCTCCCTGTGGTCTGCCTGGGTCAGCTGCAGCAGGCAGGATCAATCAAAGCATGCCAGGCTATGTGTGTTTGTTGCCAAACAAGGAAAAGCCACGGCAATGGGCACAGTGGAAGATTTTCCCTTGAGCCAACACATTTCAGAAATGGTCCACAGGGAGATTCTGTTATTGTGGTTTCTTGCCAGCCTTTTGATTACAATAATATAATCTAATACAAACTAAAGTTAAAGAAAAAAATTAGCTTCGGGCATCACGTCACAAGAAGTAGGTACCAAGTTAACCAGGAACATTATGCAAGTTTATTTGTTAGTTTGATTGTAGGGATTTACGTCAACTTCCACCACTTTGTAAATAGTTCCCAAAAATATTAGTTGCATAATTAATTATTAGAAATCTTCATGCGCTTAGTATGAAGGTGTCAACAAATCAATTTTGGGTATTATGGTTTGATTACAGTACTTGTGAAGTTTGACACCATGAAGCAGCCAGTGCTCTTACAGTATTTCTGAATGCTCTGAAGTAATTCAGATTGAGCCATACTGTAGTTAAACAAACACATGACTATCACACGTTGCAATGATAATTTATCATTCATGGCCTGAGCTATGCCAGTCATAAGTTATGTAGTACCCAGAATGGAAAATGCATTTTTGGAATGCTGCAGCTTCTCTTTCATGATTATCAGTATACAGTTCTTTGAAAACATATACTGCTTAATGTATTCCTTTAGGGAGATTGAGTGTAGGGGTGTAATATTATTCTGTATTTTATTTTGATTTGTGCATTAAAATATAAGATTTAGAAACAGAAAAACACATTTTAGCACTTCCCATATGTTCTTCCAATGCAAAGAGAAGATTTGGGTTCAACTAACTCTCTTGGTAAACTAACTCCCTTGATAGAAGGTTTGGGGGCTAAAGTGTATGATGAATGGTTGAGGGAGCTAGATATGTCTAGCCTATCAAAGAGAAGGATTAGAAGGACATGATAACTGTCTTCCAGTACTTGAGGGGTTGTCACAGAGAAGAGGGGGTTAAGTTATTCTCCAAAGCACCAGAGAGCAGGACAAGAAGTAACAGAAACAGATGGAAGCTTGTTAATGAGAGATCCAACCTAGAAATAAGGTGAAATTTTCTGATGGTGAGAATAATTAATCAGTGGACTAGCTTATCACCTGGAGTTAGTGGGTGCTCCCTCCCTGGAGATTTTCAAAAATAGACTGGACAACCATTCGACCAGGTGGTATAAGGTCTCCTGCTTTGCACAGGGGATGGGACTAGAAGACCTTGAAGTCCCTTCCAGCCCTGTGAATCTATGTTTTATGCTCTGTGGCTACCAGTTTGCATGGATCCATCCTGCATATACACAATTATACATAACAAACTTTCTCATGGCCATAATTAAAATGCACCTCCTTTTTTATGACCTATTTGTGCAACTTGATTGTTAACCAAACCTCACCATTCAAAGAACTTGTCTATATTTGCTCAGCCTAGCACTATCACACTTTAAGGAGAGTGTTAGTTTTTCTGTCAAAAAATGATACTTGGAGGGAAGAAAAGCAGGATAATCCACCAATCCTCTTTCTTAACTTGACCCCATTAAACCCTAAGGACAGCATCATTCCTTAGCCTTGTTATTGAGGAGGAATAGAAATCAGTAATTAAAGCAGCACAAAATATGCACAGCCAGGATAGAACAGCCATCTGGTCTAGTCACTAAACAAGGCAAATTTAAGAAGTATAATCCTCGATTAAAAACAATTGGCTTACCTCCAAAGCAAAGCAAATGTATTATTTTAATCAAAGATACCATTCTCCCCTGATAAAATGAATAAAATAAAAATTGTGCAATGAGTTTTGACTACCACACTAGTTGCACTAATTGTTGCCATGCTTTCACTGCGGCCACACAAAATTTGGTTTTTGTACTGATCGTAGCATAGTTTGAACCTGAAAGAAGAGGATTAGTGTGATATATTTTTGTCTTAGGATGTACTGTATTGCATCAGGAGCAGTATGTAATCCTTACACAGATCCCCTTAGAAACCGCAATAAAACAATACATGTTGGGTGGTTTCTATTTCCTAAGCGCCGTAAGAGCAGAGGTGTTCTGTTAGTGTTTGCTGAATCTGCCCTGTAATAAAGTCAATAGAAATATACTGTGCCTAGCTTTAAAAAACACCTTTCTTAACACAGAGAAGTTTAACCTGTGCAAACAGTGTGCAGATTGCCATGTGCCTCTCACTGTCAGGGAGGGCAGTTCCAGGAAAGGGTGCTAACTTTGGTTTGGTATTCAGTATCATTCAACCTTTTAAGGACTGTGTTTTCGCCTGGTCAAACCAGGTGATAGCAAATCTGTAGTGAGCACAGAGCACCTCAGTCTTTGATTTACTGTTAGTATCCATGATGAGAAGTGGTTGCCCTTCCAAATTAACAGAACCAGGCCATTAAAGAAGAATGTTACTTCCAGCCAATTTGTAATAACTTACTTCTATTTTGGGCACTCCTGTTCTCAGGTCTACCTACTGTGTCAATTTAGAGAGTAAAGAAGATGACCTTGACAGTGTGGTGGTGATGTGGGGGGGGGGGCTGGCTGACAAGAGGTGAAAAATATTTTAAATCCAGATAACATTTGGAAGTGTCTTAGGCAAAAACCAGGAGGAGGACATACAGCAAATCAGATTTGCAAGGTTCTATCATTAGTATAGCCAATCTCAGCAAAAGTAGTTTTAGTCTTCCTGGGGAATTGATTTCTTGATCGGTGTACCCAATGGGACAGATCTTGCAAATCTGATTGTATTGAACTTAAAATATTTTCACACTTTGTTGCCCTTGCAACAGATCTTTCATATCTCTATCAAGGTCATCTTCCTTACTCTTTACAGTTGGGATATAGCTGGTAGTATGGATCTTAGACATTTTCTCTGTGTAGACTCAAGATAATTTTTCTACATAAAAAGTCCCACCTAATCCCCATATAAAGTTTGGGCAAGGATTTTAATCTTTAAACAATTTTAGGGATGCCATATAATTTCTTTGGTTGCTTAGTTATTTTAGAAGAGTACTGTATTTAAGGAATATTATTGCCAGCCCTGTTATGATCTTCGTAGATTGACACACATTAGATCAGGGGTGTCAAACTCGATTTCATTGAGGGCTGCATCAGGGTTGTGTTTGACCTTGGGCGGCTGAGGTGGGAGTGGCCAGGGTGGGCATGGCCAGCTCAACATCACTCGTGTCAGGGGCGCCTGTGGTGGCCCGAGCGCTCTGCCTGTGAAAACGGGTTCCCAAACTCTGTTTTTGCCTGTGACTGCCTCCTGCAACCCTCTGCCAGTGAAAACAGAGTTCGGGAGGGCCACCTGTTTTCACTGGCAGAAGCACTGTGGGCTGGTCCTTCACTGTTTCCAGGGCAGCCCCTCGGGCCAGATCTAAGCACCCCATGGGCCAGATCCAGCCCCCGGGCCTTCAGTTTGACACTCCTGCATTCCATCATTTGAATATATTTTCCAAGGCCTTCTTTACTACTTTACCAAGTGATACTCCATGGAGTATTTTTGACTACTTATTCCTTGCTCCTTCCTGTTGGTGGTTGTTCATAAAAAGCAGAAACTGTCCACCACTAAATATCTTCATTGTTTATTCTAAGGATATAATAACTTAGAACTAAGGAGAAATTTCCTGACAGTTAGAACAATTAATCAGTGGAACAGCTTGCCTCCAGAAGTTGTGAATGCTCCAACACTGGAAGTTTTTAAGAAGATGTTGGATAACCATTTGTCTGAAGTGGTGTAGGGTTTCCTGCCCAAGCAGGGGGTTGGACTAGAAGACCTCCAAGGTCCCTTCCAACTCTGTTATTCTATTCTATTGTATTTTGCTAACCCTAACCCTAACTACTGTATATGTAGCTATGTATAACTAGGTAACTTGTATAAACTTCAATAGTCTCCAACAGAGGAGGAAATACTGCTCCTCTGTGAGAGTTTAGGGGAATGTAGGTTCTGGTTTCAGTTTAGTTCAGTTTCGTTTTTAAAATCTTAATCTATGTAGTTTTAATGTTTTAATATTTCAATTATTTTTAGGCCTTTTAAACTAATTTTTAAACTAATTTTTAACAGGATTTAATCACCCTTGTCTCATTTTTAATTTTTTAATTTTTATATGCTGTTTTTAGAGATTAACATGGAGCAGCAACAGCAGAAATGTTTTCCTTCTGTGGTTTTATCAATGAACCAGGACTGATAAGATTGTTTGGACCTTTTACTTTTTCAGTATAAGTATTTTTTTAATAGACCTGTGATAGTCAGGCAATAAATTGTAACAGACAAACCTCTCGGAGACAACGTGGCTGCGACAAGGCCAAGACAACTCAAGAAAAATTGCTTTTACTGGATAATGGACATTGCAAGTAAGACTCCTTTTCTCTTTTCTCCTCCCCCCCCCCCAAAACAAACCTAGCCTCTTACTGGCTTGGGAAGAAGACGATTGCTTCTCTGTGGAGGAGGGAGTTCCAGCTACAGTAGGAGCTGGTGGGGTGGGGGGGGAACAAGATTAATATTAGGAACAATTTTAAAGGAGACTTGGATTTGGTCACCAAGAATTGCCTACTAACAGCACAAACAGTCTCTGCCATAGTTGACCAGCTCCTGGAAGCAAATGGAGGAATTAAAGAACTAAAGTCTCTAATGGGAAAACATATTAATAAGTTAGATGAAGAAGCAAACAGCAAAGCTCACATTCCAAAAGGTTATCCATGATGTTTAGCCAGCCTGTATGGACTGGCGGCCTCAGGGCGGAGAGGATGCAGTGGAGCGGATGGTCTTACAGAGACACAAGAATAGAATAGAATAGAATAGAATAGAATAGAATAGAATAGAATAGAATAGAATAGAATAGAATAGAATAGAATAGAATAGAATAGAATAGAATAGAATAGAATACAACACCACTTCAGACAAATGGTTATCCACCATCTTCTTAAAAACTTCCAGTGTTGGAGCATTCACAACTTCTGGAGGCAAGCTGTCCCACTGATTAATTGTTCTAACGGTCAGGAAATTTCTCCTTAGTTCTAAGTTGCTTCTCTCCTTGATCAGTTTCCACCCATTGCTTCTTGTTCTACCCTCAGGTGCTTTGGAGAATAGTTTGACTCCCTCTTCTTTGTGGCAGCCCCTGAGATATCGGAACACTGCTATCATGTCTCCCCTAGTCCTTCTTTTCATTAAACTAGACATACCCAGTTCCTGCAACCGTTCTTCATATCTTTTAATCTTACTCCAAGTTGCTAACACCTCTCTGAACAGGGGCAAGGTGGCATAACAGGAGAGTGATTCTGATTTCTCTATCCCAACTCTTACGCTGCAGGGTATATTCCAACTAGCTAACAGAGATTTCTTGGCTCCCCAACAGACAAGGCTGCAAAAGAATATTGCTAACCTTTGGGCAGATTGTTCTGCCATCAATGCTATTCAGGCTTGAAACCTCCCTAAAGAAACTTTGTATTTGGCCAAGACGGGAAACTTTGTATTTGGCCAAGACGGGTATTTCACACCATCCAAATTCAGTCCCTGTTAAAGTCTGGGCAGAGAGCCAAGACAGTGAGGGAGGTCAGCGTCCCTTGGGAATTTGCAAAATACTAATGGCCAAACAAACAAGCCCTCAACTAACAAGGTTAGAAAAAAATAAGGACAATAAAAAAGAATATTTAACCTACACAACAGAAAAGTTCAGTTCATGGATGATGAGGAAGAGCTAGTCCACCAGTTTGCACACCCTTTGCCCAGGAGACCAAGAGAAGATACTAACGAAGATTGAAATAATTGGTCAAATGTTGAGGTCGGCAACTAGTGTAACAGAAAGCCTGAATGTTTTGCTTCCTTCTGGCAGTTCCTATGTGGAATTGCTATCAAGTCAGGCTTATGAAAGCACTCAAGCCCCAATAAATAAAAAGAGAAGGTGCATCAGTCCAAAACAAAAAGGAAAGGAAAGGGACATCTAACAGGACTTAACAGTACAAGTCCAAATTAACCATTCAGTAGAACAACTACGGTAGACAAGGAAAAGGAAAGCCGGAGTACCCGCCCACCTAAAGAAATGTCAATCTTAGAACAAAAGCAGAGGGACACTTGCAATCAAGATAAAGAGGAGCAACAACAAGATTTGTAACTCACAAGGAGAAATACCAAACCTCACAATAACTGTGTCTCTACGGGAAGCATAGTTAATATCGACCCAGCTCCAACATCAAGTTGACATCCGGCATTCTTACCACCTAGCCAACCAACCAAGCCAGACCACCTTGCCTCCAGGAAACCCATACAGATGGTGACCTGGAACGTGGCTGGCTAGAAAGGGATGGTTGATAGTGCACTAATGAACTTTCTCTCTAGATTCGATGTAATAGCCATTCAGGAAACCTGGTTAACCAAAGTGGACGAACCAGTACAACTGCCAGGATTCCAGGGATGGAAACAAAAAACAAAAAACAAAGGGAGACTCTCTCTGGTGGGTTATGCATTCTTATAAAGCAAGAATTGCAATGGCAGGGGGAGAAACTGTACAATGAAGACAAGTATTCATATTTCCTAGCTGTTAAATTTGGATATGAAGAGTTTGAGTTAATACTGGTAAATGTGTATATCCCTCCAAACACATCCTGGTATTATAACTCTGAATACTGGATAAATTTAGAAGTTATCCTAGACGATATATCTGTATTGTACCCTCAGTCCATAGTGGTATTACTAGGAGATTTTAATGCTAGGTTGTGTCCTTCTTTATATGAGTTTGCCCTGAAGAAGGGAGTCCCAGGGAAGTTTTTTGATAACCATCCTCAGTGGCTCGAAAGAGACCGCAAAAATAACGCTGCTGGCTTGCTCCTAGTCTCCTTAATTTTTAAGGATAATCTCCAAATCCTGGGAGGTAAGGATAAGAATTATACGTATCCTTACACATACCACTCAGCCCATTCAAGCAGTGTGCTGGATCTCTTTTGTGTGTCTAGAGACAAAGTCGACCTCGTCTCGGAGGTTACGGTACACTTTAGTGACGATAGTGATCATCAGTCTGTAAGTGTGACATTGCAAAGCCACTCAGACTTAAGACCATATAACATGGCTGACAGATGGCTCGCCAAAAAGGTAGAGGTGACCCAAAATAAAAGGTTAATTTGGGCTAAAGTTGATACTAAGGCAATATCAGACTGCCTTAAAGCAGAGAATGCTACTAACTGGGCTAGAACAATCCAGTCATCTATTATTGACTGGCTGTCAGCCTTCGACGCATTCTCTAATCTTTGTAATATCCTGAAAAAACACATAACAACTAAATCTGCTACAAAAGGAACCCAAGTTGGTAGACCCCATTGGTTTGATCCTGAATGTCAATGGCTGAAAAAGAAATTGAAGGCAGCCATGAGGCTCACCCAGAGGACTCCTACTGCTCATATATGAGCTGAGATATTGCATATAAGAACAGAATATTAAAAAATTATAAAATTAAAGAAAAAAAGTTCTGCCATCTTAACTTGGGCAGAACTTGAATTGGCTGCTAAAAATCATAACACAGCAATATTCTGGCATTCAGTAGCAGGAGTTCTAAAGGAACGGAGATTTGCATTTGATATACCAATCTCCGCTGAAGAATGGGACAACTACTATCAAAGTCTGTTTGTCTCAACCGAATATGTACAGAAACTGCCTCTAAGCAGTGAACAAGCGCCCCTGAAACCCTTCCCCCTTGGCCGCCAGTCTCTGTAAAAGAGATTCAATCTATTATTAAATGTCTAAAGAGCAATAAAGCCCCAGGTGAGGATTTTCTACCAGCAGAAATATTTAAGAACTTTGCTGATTGGTGGAGTTCATTATTGGCAGGTCTATTCACACATATAAATAATACCTGCCATATTCCAATCGGCTGGAAGATGTCAATAGTGGTCCCCATATACAAAAAAGGGAATAAAAAGGATCATAGTAATTATAGACCCATCAGCCTGATCAATGTCGTGGCAAAAATATATGCGAGGTTCCTTCTGAACAAAATGGAAATCTGGGCAGAGGAAAATCATATTCTCGTAGAAGAACAAGCAGACTTTAGACAAAGCCAATCTACCATTGACAACTGCTTTGTTCTGAACCATCTAATTGCCAAATATGCCTATAAGAGAAGACCCCTATATTCAGCCTTTATAGACCTTACAGCTGCATTTGATATGGCAAGTAGAGATGTACTATGGCATAAACTGACAGGTTCAATCTTAAAATTAAACCTAGACTACTAATCCTAATTAAAGTCCTATATACAAATACTTGTTTGAAAGTGCGGTATGGGGCTAATGTAGCCCTGACTAACAGGATTCACACAAGCAAAGGGGTAAGGCAAGGGTGCATTTTAGCCCCATTACTATTTAATTTATACATCAATGACTTACCAGGATTAACAAAAGACCCTATGATGCACATGCCAACGATCCTAAATAGAAATTGTAACACCTTGCTCTATGCTGATGATATGATCCTATTATCATACTCACAAGTAGGATTGCGTAGGCTACTAAAGAGATTTAGCTACTACTGTCAGGATAACTCTCTAATTATTAGCAAATCCAAATCAAAAATTATGGTGTTTGGTAAACATAATCAGAGACATAGATGGCAACTAGACGGGGAACCAATTGAGCAAGTTAGCATCTTCATATACTTGAGCATAACTTTTTCCAAGACTGGATCTTCGGCTTGTAACCACCACTTAGAGCAAAAGCTCGCTTGAATCTATTACTCAAATTAAAGAATCAGAGTTACCCAGGCTCCCTAGTACCACTAATCAAAGAATATAAAGCTAAGATAATCCCTATGCTCCTAATCGGAGCTGAGGTTTTGGGTTTACATCCTATTACAGCTTTAGAGCAAGCACACTCAACACCTAAGTTGTATTTTGGGTCTGGACCCTAAGACATCTGCTGCAGCAGTCAGAGTGGAACTGGGAATCTACACAATTCACACACTGTCTAAAATTAGAGCTTACAACTATTGGCTCAAAATTAATGAAATGGAGACGGATAGACTCCCTAAGCTATGTCTACTGGAGCAGATAAAAGTACAATCACAAACCCTCTGGATTACTAAATTGACAAATTATATAAAGAGCTGTGGTCTCCCTGCCCCCTGTGTAACAGGAGAACAAAAAAAAGAGTTGCCCAAAGAATCATGAATATAGAAGCTCAAAACGACATAGCCACACTTAGTAAGGCTGATAGCCTGAAATGGCTGAGCAAATATAAATGCACCTTCCAAATAAACAACTATTTAAAATCACAATTGCCAAAACATCTCAGGGAGACATTTACCTGAACAAGATTGGAACAGCTTGATACAATGGTTAGATTTGGGAGATTCCATTATATCCCATACAATGAACGTACATGCATCTGTGGAGTTGAAGAGGTAGAAGATCTGACTCATATATTATTCTATTGCTGTTTAAGGGGACGACAGATAAGTACTTTGATTCACATATTAAATGCATGGCCCAGTGGGAGGCCCATATTAAAACAACATACCTCATGTGTGGCCAGAATCTGAAAATGACAGCACAATTTCTGACTAAAATGGTCCAACTGAGATCGGCATATGTGGGCCTGATTGGGGTAGATTGCAGGGGTGATAAAGAAATATAATTTTATGTCCTTTTATTCTATTTTACATGTTTATGTATTAAATTATTGTATTTTATCCTATAACTATTGTATTTTACCCTACTCTCATTTTAAACTGTTTGTTTAGAATTTTGTTGGTAATATGTGTTTGAACCTGTACGTTGATATGGCCTATAGGCTAATCAATAAATAAAAATATATAATAGTCTCCAAGGTCATATGTAAACCTTGGCAAACCACCTTGTCACAGCAAAAGCTGAGAAGAATCAAATTAAATAAAGTTTTGCCAGTTTGCTTAACAATAAAGAAGAATCTTATTACACTTTTACAGATCAAAGCATAGTTCAAGAAGGCACAAGGCAGTTCTTATTCATTTGGAACAAATAATAGATGTTTACTACAAAGTATAAAATATAAGCTGAAGATTCCCCTCTGCACTTTCTGTTAACAGAATGCCTTGAACTTAAATTGCAGGAGCTTCACTCACCTTGTTGTTCTCATTTCTTGATAGTTTTTTTTTTTACTTTCACATAAACTAGGTGTCACAAATAGGAACGCTCAAGAGATATTTAGAAGCACTTTGTATATACCGGTACTTCAGTACAGAGGTGGGTTCCTCCCAGTTCGGACCAGTTCGCCCGAACCAGTAGCAACCCGCTGGTGATGTCACGGAGCCGGTTCAGTCGGTGCCGGTCCATGGACGCCGCCATATTTTTTGGGGATTTTTTTTTTTGGATTTTTTTTTTTGAATTTTTATTTTATCTTTTTCTTCTGAGCATGCGCAGAAGCCGAGTTGCCGGTACTGCGCATGCACTGCCATCTTGTTTTTGGCTTTTTTGGGGAATTTTTTTGGAATTTTCGGCACTGCGCCCACGAGGCGTGGCCACGCAGTGTGGGAGAAAGCAAACCGGCGGCGAGGTAAGTTAGAACCCACCCCTGCTTCAGTAGGCATTTTTTTCTATCTTGGGAGCCATAGGATCTGCAAAGGCTTTTCTAACCCACTACAGGACTAAGTAACTAAGGACTAAGTAACTGATGAAGTGCAGTTGGCATGCCTTGATAAAGATAAGAATTTCCAATGGCAGATTCCTGCAAGTTGAATGAGAATCAGCCTGAAGAGAACATATAAGGAATTGATTAAGGAATTGGAATAGTCTCCCAAAGGAACCTCTGGGAGAGCAGTGAATTTTAAGTGTGGAATGTATGAGGTAAGACATTCAACGATTTGAAACAAGAAACTAGAGATGAGTTTGTAAAATAATGGCCACTGCTTTTGATGATTAAATTGAACTGAAACATGAGAGCCAAGTGAGATGGCATTTTTTTATTATTGTAGTTTATTACCAATGGCTACTTCTTATTTAAGAAATCATGGCTTGCTATTGTCCCCAGGAAAGCTTGCAGAATTTTGAGGTTTACAAAATTAGAAATAAGATTTTACAAAAAATCTAGGAAGATAGAAAAAGAGAGAGAGGGCAGGGCAGGCAGGGGAGGGGAGGGGAAGAGAGAGGAAAGAAACAAGCAGAAATGAGAATTAAGCACACTCAGTAATCATTAAATGTGGAATATAGTTATGAGGCGACAGAATAGAATAGAATAGAATAGAATAGAATAGAATAGAATAGAATAGAATAGAATAGAATAGAATAGAATAGAATAGAATAGAATAGAATAGAATAGAATAGAATAGAATAGAATAGAATAGAATAGAATAGAATTCTTTATTGGCCAAGTGTGATTGGACACACAAGGAATTTGTCTTTGGTGCATATGCTCTCAGTGTACATAAAAAGACAAGATACATTCGTCAACAATCATAAGGTACAATACTTAATGATTGTCATAGGGTACGAATAAGCAATCAGGAAACCATCAATATTAATATAAATCGTAAGGATACAAGAAAAAAGTTACAGTTCTGCAGTCATAAGAGGGAGGAGATGGCTGATAG
>QLTV01002140.1:1530245-1552408 GCA_003457575.1 Thermophis baileyi
CTGCTTATTCTGATTCTACTACTGTGTTTTGTTAGCTGCCAAATCTTGCCATGGGGAAATTTCAAAATATCCCGTCTTGAATGGGTTTTCTAGGGATCTGTTTGCCTGCTTGTGTGAATGGAGCCAAACGTCATGCTTCCACTTTCTATACGGTCATTATCTCATTATCTGTATCGGGCAGGAATGTGGAATGAGCTTCAGGCAGGTTCTTCGTTAGTATCTTGATTTTTCCTTGTTTTTCTTTTTTTTTTTTATTATGAGTAATATTTTATTTGGGGGGGGGGTTGCTTCCCACAAAAGAAAGAAAAAGAAAGGAGGGAGGGAGGGAGGGACGATGGACCACAAACCTGGCTGGCACTAGACACAGCTTCAGAGGATGCTTTGAAACAGCACAGCAAAGGCTAGAAGGGACCTCAGAGGTCATCTAGTCCAACCCCCTGCTCCCTGGCAAAATGGACTGCTAAATTGGCTGCACCCACCCAGTCACATGACCACATGGCCACGTCCACCCAGTCGCATGACCACATGGCCATGCCCACCTGAAGCAACACCCACCCGACCTCCAAGCCACGCCCACAAAATAAGCCACGCCCATAGAACCGGTAGGGAAAATTTTCACATTTCACCCCTGCTCCAAGCTATGAAGTTTATTTCACATTTTGATTCTTGCTTTCTAGAATATTACATATCTACCCATTTTGCATCAGCTACAAATAAGCATTTTCAAGATGCTTACAGAACAATCTGTATAACATCTGCTATAGCATTTTTACCCATATTGAAATCACTCACTCCCACCCCCTTTTTATTTTTTCCGACCAACTTTTTCTGTATATATGTCTATCTGTGTACCAGCAAGAAAACTCTCTGAACACAAATCAGAATGGGATCAAATATGGCAGGCACAGCAGAAAATGTCAGAAAAAGAAAAAATGAATTTATCCAGCCAGGAACTACAGAGAAGAACTCTCCAGCAAATCCATCATCAGTTCAGCCTTATGTCGAAGGCTCTTGGGCAGTGAATTGGAATGGTGCCAAATGCTCCCCTCCTCCTGGCATTTGCAGCCTACCCTGTGCTTTTTTGTGCACAAATATGGGTAAGCACACAAACAACTGAGGAAAAAAGCAGAAGCATGCACACATTCATAGGAGGCCACACAATTCATAATTACACTAGAAAAAAAAGAAAGAAAATGCCTCCTATGGCTATTTATCGCTGGTAAAGGAATTCCATTTATAATTATTTTCATGCTTTCTCTACCTTGTTGCAGAGAGAGACACAACATCCACTGTCTTCCAGTTGTCTGGCATCTTACCAGTTTTCTGATATTTCTTAAGATAGTACATACAGCTTCTGCCAGACCATCTGCAAATTCCCTCTATAATATGTTGCTGTTGCTTTAAGGGCAACTCCCAAGAGCAATTCTCAAATCAAATGAGCTACCTATAAAAATGGAAAAAAGTTCACAACTTGTTGTTCATCTTTGAATGTTGCCTGTATTTAGTTACAATAAAAAGCTCCCTGATAACCAGGGGATGTGTATTACTTACAGAAAGAATGTGAGACATTATGCCTTGAAGATTTAAACTTGTTCCGAATAAATGGATATTCCCTGATTATGTTTTTCTCAATCTCAGTCTTCCCTCTTCCTCCTTCAGCCTGTTCTTCCCACATGTCTGAGGGAAGATATAGCAATAGCAATTGCACTTAAACTTATATACTATTCCATAGTGTTTTATAGCACTTTCTGAGTGGTTTACAATGTCAGCATATTGCCCCCAATCTGAGTCCTCATTTTACTGCCTTCAGAAGGAAGGCTGAGTCAACCTTGAGCCCATCAGGATTGAACTCCAGGCTGTGGGCAGAGTTAGCTTGCAATATTGTATTCTAACCACTGCATCACCTACCCAGTTGTTAATGAACACAGAGTCAAAACAGGAGTTGTATGCTTCTGCCTTTTATTTCATGTTAGGTTTGATTAAGTTAATTTTTAGTTTGGGTTGGCTAGTAGCATTTGGCCACTTTCTTCACTGAACAACTGTTACAGTTATTTTATTTTTATTTTGAACATACCTGAAAAAGTTTTTGTGTGTGTGTGTGTTAGCCTCTTTTGCCAACATCAGCTGTTGGCTTGGTTACAAACATAGTACAAGCACTGTGGGTCACAACTGCAGATTACTGTCTATTCAGTTGCATTTTTATTTTTTAAGACATCACCAGGAAAGGAATTTTATTGCTTATTTCTCCATTCCCAGGTTCTCAAATTATTTAAATAGTGTGATACAAACACACACACACACACACACACACACACACAATCATTACCTATGGTTAATTTAATATTTTCTTGAAAAGAAGTCACCAGAAATGGAATTTTATAATTTAGGTTTATTTACATTTGTGTACAGGCTGAGCAAAAGAGAATTTTATAGTATTAATAATAGATTTCCATTTTCCACTAAAGAAATCAAAGCACTTAATGGCAAATATCAAACCTTCCCCTTATTTTTCCAGTTCTATTAAATATGAAAAGAAAAGTAGGATAGTCTGGTCTTTTCTATTCACTAATCATTAGAAGATGATGGCCAAATTTAATTCATGCAACAGCCTGAATAAGAACTTTAATTCCCTTCGGTTTTCAATGGAAACACATTCATAGTGACTACTTGAAGTCAAGAGGTAAGATTTTTGGGTGCATAATAAAAAATAAAACATAATAAACTTGCAATCAGAATCATCTGTAGCCCTCAAGAGTGACAGAGCAGAACGGTAGCCGTGACGCTCATTCAGATTAACCCCAAATCATTTCAATATTCTCAAGACTAGTAACTTGTCCTCTTTCCTATGCTTGGCTATAAATCTTTCAGATTACAAATGAACTCATTTATAAATGAATAATGATGTAAAAGACCACCATACGCCCTGTTGATTAAAGTTGCCATTGAAATTTAAAAAAACCAGCAATTAAAAAAAAAGGCCCAAGTGCATCTCCAACTAAAAAAACTTGCAACGATTAAAATAACGTAAGATGTGTAAGCTAAAGCTAAAGACTTTCTCCCTGCTCTCTCTCTTACACACATACATACAAACGCTTTTGTTTCTCACAAAGATACAACTTTCTTACATCTTCTACACACAGACACACACACACACATACACACACACACACAGAGTGTATTTTTGGTATTTTATTAGCATATCCCATAGTAGTACATGGCAATAGTCTTTTTTAAATATGCTCTGGCAGCTACAGCTATCAGATTTGTACTGCAAAAGTCCAAGAACATGCAGAAAATGCTCTTTGCCATCACCAGTGTTTCTCACTCCCAGGAACTTTAATATGTGCGGACTTCATCTCCCAGAATTCCCCAGCCAGAAGCCTGGGAGTTGGAGTCCATGCATCTTAAAAGTTGCTAAGGTTGAGAAACACTGACCTAGGAAAGAGCATTTTCTGCATGTCCTTGGACTTTTGCAGTGCAAATCTGATGGCTGTAGCTGCCAGAGCATATTATTAAAAAAAAAACCAGAGTGGTTATCTGAAATTTTGCAGCCCAAGTCTGGTGTAGTTCTACAAAGAAGCAAAGCAGATTTAAAAAGGCAAAGGAAAGTTGAGTCTGTCAGAGGAAAGAGGTGGATAGAGAGCAACCTTTAAAAAATTATCTGGATTCTGTTATAATTTCAAATGCTTTGCAACCCTACAGGGGATGGAGATCCAATGTAGAACTTAAGAGAGCTTTTCATGTTCCTAACCTGGTCTTTCCCAGTGCTACTTTTGTAGAATTAAATTCCTTTACATTTGGTGTATGTTTTAGCTGAGATAGCAAATAGTAAGATGAGTTTTTAATGAAGTATCAGAAATTGGGATAGACAGTGCCTGCCAGAATTTGATGTGGCCTTTGTTTGCTCAAATGGAGCAATGCACTTATTTATTTAGCATATGGCATATCATACATGGACTAGTAATATATATTAACATTTCACCTAGATTAGTAAAACACAATAAAATACAAATGTTGAAAAGATCTATGTTCAAATACCAATATCTAGGCCATCTAACCATTTAAGTGCAGCATCGTTTATATTTTTTAAAAAAATGCACTAGCAATGCACTAGCAGCCTGGTACAGAATTCCAGCTGTTGATGGTATCTTTATATCATTGTATGACTTCTTGTGAATTCTGCTGCTGTTTCGAGCCTTTTCAGTTATAGTCTGACAAAGAGCAAAACAGACCACCAATTTAAAGAATGGCCATGCTCCCAAATGGTAAAAAGTAATTTTCAGAGATGTGCAGAGTAGGAACCTCTTAAATGCATAAATCTGCTTTAGCTCTCTTTAGGTTACTGAAATAGCCCTCTTCAGTAAAAGGCCATATATACGAACAAGCTTATTAAAGAGACAGATGCCTGGTGCTGAGTGCTGGTTGAGACAGACAGATGGCTGCTCAGCACATTAGGCAGCTCACGGGTCCATCCTTTCTTGCTTGAAGTTTTGCCTTCACTGACTGCAGCCTAGAAATGAGGTTAAATCCTAAAATATCCTCCTGCAGTCGCTATAGCTTCTGACACAAGGCTTTTCTTTGGCAGCACCTGTCCTTCCCTGTAATCTCAGGTACAGAAGAAAGTTTGCTCCCTAACTTTAAAATATGGAATAGTGTAACTCTGGGAAGCTCCAATCTGAAATAGTATATTACTGCAGTTTGCTCTACATAGGACTGTCATCTGGAAATTTCTGAGTAAATTATCTGAGTAAAGATGTTTGAGAATATGGAAGTTCTCCCAAGGAATATCTCTACTTTGAAAATTGCAGTGGTTGCCAGGTGATTGTCAGCAACCCAAAGTGCTGAAAGCTCTACATACCTCAGGATCAAGATTTCTGTCGAACTGTCTGTTCCCCATGGGCTCTGCCTGTCCAATGAGATCAAATATGGCAAACCTACGCTGGCTCCCTTCTTTTAGGAACTGCCATTTACAGAGCCCAAGGAGTTGAACCTGGGGCTCTCTTTTTTGGGAATAGATTTCTTCTAGATCTCATCCTGCTAAGTTTTAGGAAAACCATAAAATCTAGACTTTTTAAGATAGCTCTGGGAGGAGGCTTTGTGTTAGTAGGGCACTCCCACCTTGTTGTATATTTGGATGGGGGTTTTTTATTTATTTATTTATGGTTTTTTAATAACATCCATAAGTACTTAGTGAACAGTGTATTGTCTGGGTCTTTATACTTTTGTATAATTACTACAATTACTACTTTATACACAGTACTACTAATAATAATAATAATACTATTTAGATATAATCATAATCTTTCAACTTCTAACATTTGTGTATACATTGTAATTATAATATATTCTATTATATATCAGTATACATAATACTATTTTCCCAAATTCTACTTTCTACCTCTTTTTTCCAACTCTTCATAAAATAGCCACATTAAGTATTCTATATCTATGGATGGGGTTTGTTGATGGGCATAGTTTTCTTTGCAATGTTTGATTAATATGCTTTTTGCTGTTACTTATGTTATTGTGTTATACTTACCAAAATATATTAATAGTTATCATTTTATTTAAAGCAATACAAGCTACTTGGAGTTCATTATATAAGAACAGCACATAACCCCCAGGCACTATTCAACTCAAATGAGTGTTTGCTAATGCACAACCTTTCTTAAAGATCAACTTCCTCCCATCCACCCTAACACATAACCATTTTTTACATTCAGTCCAAATTTGTGGTGATAGTTAAAATTCATATGGGAGGACTGGAATCTTAGAACAATTTAAAGTTATTTCACAAGATCTCAGGGAAAAAAACATTAAAAACTCATGACATTGGATAATTCTCAGGATGGCTATTATCTAAAAGTAGCATGGATCCTAACTGCTGGATTAGATTATGTGTGTTTTTACAAGTCCAACCCAGGTTGAGCCACCTCTGCAACAGTGCCAGCCATGCAAGAGTGATTTAGCCCCAAGCGTTCAGAAGAACGCATATGCGTCAAACAAATGTCCTTGCTACTCAGAAATAAAGTAAGTAACAATCAGACCAACAATCAAATAAGCAATACCCCAATCAAGAAACTGCCAAAGAGCCATCAGTAAACAGCCCAACTAAAGCATGTCCCACTCAAACAGACAGGCAAGACATCAGAATATAAACTGACAGCAAGCAGCACTCCTTACTAGCACTGATGATGATACCTAGTTAGGGTAATGAAACATTTGCAAGAAAACAAGCAAGCTCAGAGAGCACCAAGGACCCTTCACAAAGTAGAGTAGTTAGGTAAATAAGAAAGCAGGGTCCCTGTCTTCTTTATAAAGTTGTAGAAATCATCTAATTTGAGTAGTAGGTGTTTTTGTACTTTTGTATCTAGTCTCTATCTACAGTAGCACTTACTTGATGCAATATTGACTTTGTACTAACATTGTAAGACATAGCTCCCATCACCTGACTCAATTCTGCTTAGCTGACATCTAACCTGAATAAATATGAATGATACTATTTGCAGACAAAATCTCACAAGTATGTCAGATTGGGAGCAAGTTACCTCATCTACTTTGCCCTAAGCAAGGCCACTTGAACAAGAAACTGCATACATATTAAGTAGAAAGCAGTATACATTTGCTTCACTGCTCTTATTGCCAGATTGACCCAAACATATCAAATACCCTTGCTTGGTCATATTTGTGCCTAATTCTCTGCTATTACTGCTGCATCTTTAAGACTTGTTAGTTGTGTTATTTAGGATTTTACATAACATTTTATTGTGTTAACATAATATGTACAGTGAGCTAAAAAAAAACCAACCCTGAAGTATAGAAGCTCTTATTATCGTTCTAAATTAGATTTACTAGGTTGTTGGCTTGTTCTTTCTAGAATAATTAATCTAGGGAGATCAATTGCAGAAGAAGGTAGAGCTTCTGCATCCGGTCATCCTAATTATTCCTGATTGCATGTTTATTTCCAGCTTATCCATGGGACAAGTCATGCTTAAAATCTATGCCTTTGGACCTGAAGCAATTTGAAAAATTGGATGCCTATGCAAAAAAGGTAAATAAATTCTGAAAGTAATAACAGCATGCCTCAAACAGAATTGCCATCCTTTCTAGATATAACCCATGGCCCTAGATATATTAGTGTTTACTGCATTGCATAGATTCTGGTGTTAATTATTTCCAGCAACATTATGGAATTCATGTGGAGTCTAGTTATTTAGTTTTTCTAGCTATTTTAAATTATGCTGATGTAGTTATGCTGACTAACTGCTTTATATACAATATATTGTTATTTCAATAATTGTGTTGTATGTCCAAATTACTAGCATGTTTGACAGTTAGTCAAGAGTTATAGAGCTGCTAATAGCTAAACTGATAATCCAGATACATAGTGAATTAAAAACTGCACAATAGTGTTGATTTAATACATACGCTCTCACACACGCACACAAGTACTGTTTTGGAGAAAGATGGAAGTAAATTGAACTGCAGCACAAATTCATAATATTTGAATCCTGGGAATTATATCTGATTTGTAGAAAATAGGTGCTGCAGTCATCAGACTTATGACAAATTATAAAGTACAATTTGCTAAGTTTTGATGGCTTCAATCTATTGCTTCAGACAAGTTCCACTTGAACAGAATATAGTATACAAGTGATCCATCTGAGAGCTTTACTGTATCTGTATTTGTGCACCCGTATTGTATCTTCTATTGTATACTGACCTCATTCTTTCACAATTAACTTAAGGAAGCCATTTCCTCTTCTTGAAGAAAAATGCAAACTTATTCTAGTCCAAAATGGTAGCCCAATGGAAGTTGTATTTTCATTGAGAAAAACTGCTCAAAAAATACCTGATATGCATACTACCTTGAGTGTCCAGTTGCTTTAGAAGTGTGAGGCAAACAGAATAAATGTTCCATTGATGGATCCTGGCAAACGTTCCCATCTGATGCTGTCTAAATGGGCTGATCTTTTCCTATAAAAGTGAGCAAAAAGTGTTTATAAGAGCTGAAGTCCAGCATGTTTTACATAGATCATTTTAAGAAAGAGATCTTTGAAATATACGAGTTCCGAACTAATTAGGTAAAACCTCAACCATTTCCCAATCATATTGCTAAATTTTAGAAATACAAGAAACTGTCTTAGAACAAGCTAAAATTATTTTCCCATCTATCCTTGTGTAGACTGTGTTGACCATCAGCAAGTCTCCAATTTCTACTATCTTGAAACTGGAAAGCTGAAGAACACTGTATATCAGCCTTATCTATTAGCAGTACACAATAGGAAATTTCCCTGATCTCCAATCTTTTAATTGAAGACGCCAGGACCATTTTTGCCTTTGTGTCATATATTCTGTCATTTTGTTAAGGTATTTTCCCTAGACATTTTTCTGATCTTCCTCCTTAAGAATTTTCAAATTTGCATCCATTTTTATCATTAAAGTCGCAAGACTATAGAAGCTTTTTAAGAAACATCTCAAATCTTATCAAACACATTTTGTTTTCTTCTAAATTCCTTAGATGTCTCACTTTGAGGGGACCCTCAGGATTTATTTCCACTTTTGCAAAGAAAATCACATTGGTAACTCAATACAAGTTGATAAATATTTATTACAAATACATTCACAACCCCAGATAGATGCCAATAAAGGAGAATATTTGTAGCTCAGGATTGAAATGAGGACTCCTTGGTGCTCTCTGAGCTTGGTTGTTTTCTTGCAGACATTCTTGCAGACAATGAAATATCTCCAAGAAAACAACCAAGCTCAGAGAGCACCAAGGACTCCTAACAATGAGATACTTCTTACGAATGAAGGTGAATATATATGTCCCAGGATAATGTTGCAGGACCCAATCTGGGTCGGTCACCAGGACCAGATTCTGAGCTTTCAGACTCGTTTTGGAGCCCATCTTCAGGGAACATCTCCCTAGCAAAGTGTGTGCTGTTCTGTGTGTGGTATTTATATGGTGCCTGTTGTTTGTGGCTTTTTAGATGTTGATTGGGGTGTTGATGTCTGGTTATTAAGTCATTGGCTGTCACTTGCCTGTGCTGCCCAGCCCTCACCTTGATAAGTACTTGATAAGATGGTGGTAAATCAGCACTCCTGTTGACTGACGAGGGGCCTGTTTCCCAGGCTTCAATCACTTCCCTGGCTGTTTTTGTGCCCGCTCATCCAACAATCTTAGTAGCTGCAAAATTTAATATAAGTCATTGCAGTGTGAGGCTACCAATGAGATTGAGTCTCTTTATCTGACTGCTCACTTGTGTTCTTGCAATCTGGTGGTTAACTTCCTCCCTGTCTGTCCTATATATTCACAGGGGCAATCTATGCAGGGGATTCATTAGTTTATATTGGAAGTATTTCCCACCACCAAATGATCTTTACAATGCATAGTTTCTCCTCATATGGTAGGCTCTGGGCGATGTGCAATGCTCACTTGCAGATCTCAGAAGTTGTGTTCTACAGCTTCTGAAATGTTTTTAATATATGGCAAAAAACATGTGGTTGGTCTTGTACCTTGTTTCTTCCTTTCTCTTCCCACCGTGTTGCTCAGACATCTTGTAATAAATAATTGTAGGTACCCATTCTGCTTGCCTGACCCAGATTGGATCCATGAGATACTTCTGATTATGCAGCTTCCAAATTTTTAGAATATAGTCTTGATCAACCAATAGAAAAAATTACAGATTAATAAAATCTCTGCTTTGGCCTGACAACTGAGCAATTCTGGCTTTCAATAAGGATACATTGTGAAAGAAAATAATTGAATTGTAATCAGCTATAGCTACTCACGCCTGAATAAACTGTACACATATAATAGTAAAGTAATCCTTCCTAACAGTGTCTTTGAAACTTAAGACATGGGTGGCAGTCAAGTACGGTATAGCAAGACTAACGGAAACCCTGTTCTATCTTATACTTTGATGTTTAATTAGGCTCCTGTACAAATATATAAGCTTGCCCTCCCCCTCCAATCACCCCTAAAATTATCCTAAACCAAACTATGAACTTCTGTGTTTTCTTTGACAGAAGGAAATCAATTGTGTGATCAAATGTGCATCTGCAGCAGCAGAGTGGAAGTATTTTGCCAACTGTTTCCAAAAAAAGGTCTAGAAAATAAAGGATTGAACTCAGTTGGATCTTATTGTCTTCTTTCTGGGCATGGACCTGACAAATAGAGATGCATGGACTTTCTGAACTGAGCATTAGGGAAGGAAAGCCGACTGACTGTTGGTTTCAAATTTAGACAATACCTTACTATCTAATATCCTCAAATTACAGGTGAATGCCAAAAGCAGCGTGGAAGAATTAATGCAAGCCTTGCTCCGTGTAACACATACTGACCTGGAGAAAGTTAGGGCTATTTGGATATGGATATGCCACCACATAGGTAAGCAGTCTCTATGAAATGTGTGGGTAAGGCTCGTTGTTTGCCTTGTATTTATGATTGCTGTTCTGTTCTGACAGCCTAAAATGGGAATATATGACCGAGGGGGACCTAGTATAGTCTAGAACAAGGTTCTCAACCCTTTTTTGTTCATGCCCCCCTTTTGAGACCCATGTATCTCTGATTGTCTTGGGTTCTTTTTTAAACTACATCGAATATAATTGACCTATACTCCAAAGGTCTAAACCAGGACTGGTGGTTATTTATATATGTCTGTAAGTTTTGGGGAGCTGTTGTATTTTGAAAAAAAACCCAAGATATATAATTGAAACACACAAATATGAGTGCTTCCTATTGCCTCTATCTTATCCTATACAGTAGTTTTTGACTTACAACCGTTTAGCGACTATTTGGAATTACAACAGCACTGAAAAAAGTGATTTATGACTGGTGGTCACACTTACAACAACTGCAGTATCCCCATGGTCATATGATCAAAATTCAGGCACTTAACAACTGGCATGCATTTCCAATGGTTGCAGCAAACCAGGCTTACATGAGTGCCATTTGCGACCTTCCCAGCCAGCTTCCAACAAGCAAAGTCAATGGGGGAAGCCAGATTTGCTTAATGGCCATGTGATTCACTTAACTGCAGTGATCCACTTAACAACTGTGACAAAAAGATCATAAAATCAGGCACAACTCACTTAACCATCACCTTGTTTAATAACAGAAATTCTGGCCCCAATTGCGGTTTGCCGTACTGCCGCTGGGGAGAAGGTTCAAATAGAAAGGGAGGAAGGCAACACAGGTGCCTGCAATTTTTCTAAGCAGCCTGCTTTCCCAGAGGCTCATAGTTACTGTTAAGTTGATATTTATTGTAAACTGTATTGTAATTTTCAATTATTGATGCTGCTGAAATTAGCATACAGCACGAGATGAGAGAAATATAATAATTTGATCACGTCTAGTAGTTGAGTGGCCCTCTCAGAAACTTACTGTGGCCCTCTATAAATATGGCATGATCCTGGAAGGGAGAAGTCATATGGCTCATGTTGCAAACCACTGATCTAGTATATCTCCCTTCTGGGGGAAAATATAGCTATTATCATTCACAGGAAATATCTAACTTCAGATACTTTTCCAAGAATTGCCTATCATCAGGAAACGTATATAAAATATTGCTTTTTCTTGGATATCCCGACTTCTTCTCTCAGCTGTTATATCTGTTTTGCAAAACTGACAAACAACTATTTTTTTCAGGAAAATATTTGGAACAATGAGTTATGAAAAAATATGTGTAAAAAATCTTAGGAGAAATGCATACAAAAAGCATATGTGTAGACTAAGCTAAGCTGGAAACTTAAATAAAACTTATTTTACCAGAATTAAAGGTATCATTTATTATTACAGTAAGGTTGAAAAACTGGTAATTAATCTTGTACATTTTAGCTTTTTATCCACTCGCTGTTTAAGGTAGGTCTACATGATCTACCTTGGAACATGTACTAGTAGGTAGTTCTAGAGTACAGAAACTTTTGTAACTTCACATTGCTTGTTTTATGTATTACTTGTTCCATTGTTCCTCCAGAATATGATGTTGTAGGTTTCTTCAATAAAGAGAATCAGTCTTGCAATCCCCAAGATGTCCTGCAGAGTGGAAAGGGCATTTGTGAGGGATACTCTCGCCTCTTTGAACAAATGTGCAGGTACATCAAGTTCCGAAATGTTTGGCCATATTCAGTTGCTTAATCACCTATGTATCTATTCCATCTCCATTTAAACGTAGTAGGAATCTGAAATATCATTTTGAATCTATGTTGTTGAATGGCAAGAAGTCCTAAAAAGGTTAATTTTGCTTATCATTCTTCCCCAATATAATTTATTTTGCACCATCTGCTGAAACTCACATTGTATTAGCATAACAGCAGATGTGAATATGGGGATAATTTAGTTAGAAGAGGTAGTGTGTTTTTCTCGATATTTGAAGGTCAAAAAAAAAAAAGTCTGAAGCCTATGGAACAGGGTTGCCTGCAAGAAAAGAATTGTGAATCCGCATCCACTTTCTTAAAAATCTCCAAAGCAGGGACATATTGGGGCACAAACAAATGCAGAAAAACATAAAAGATAATTATATATTTTCAACAGGTTGCACTTGCATGTCTACTTCTTACCCAATATGAAATTTAGCAATGCATTAATAATCTTTTCATGAGAAATAAAATTGTGTGTTAAATAGAAATTTTCTCTTAAATTGAGGCAGAATTGGGTTCTGCCCTCATGATTTTATTAAAAAAAAGGTGAAATAGAGCTGCTCAACTTTTTTTCCCATAGCAAAACTTTAACAAATGGCACTTGAAACTTTATTCCTTCTGCATGTCAAAGTACTTGTACTGCCACCCATCTCAAACAAGGAAGGCATGTGGAGAAGGAGAGCTTTGCTTGCTCTCTACTTGATCTTGAATACTATGACATTTGCTAGGTCAGCAGGATTCTAATTGGGGTCATTGTAGAACGTCACCCATAATGACTATAGAGTACTGACAACAGTATCATGCTTAATTGTAACCATGGTCTATAATTGTAACTATAATTGATTATGGAGCAAATTCGGATAACACAAACAAATCTCTCTTCTTTTGGCCATTCATTATATAACAATCAATGGAAAGCATTAACTTGTCCGATTTAGTAGAATTTAGGTGAAGGGTGTTTAATGTCCAGACATGAGAATAATCTTTTCTCCCTAAGATTTTGATTATCTATTACATTTCCTGATGTTTAAAACTTTCATAGATTTTAGCTTAAATGCTGATTGAAGTCCAAGAACATTGACATTGTGATGGTAGGGTCTTTGCTGAAACAGCTGCTTGATTTGGCAGGCCTGCAAGACAACAGTTGGGAGACAAAGAACAGTCAGGGAGTATAATAAATTTTCTGAAGAATCTGAGCCCAAGCCCTAGAAAGCAATTTACTGCCTTGTTCCAGTAATTGGTAATGCAAAAAATAGCTGTGGAAAAATACAGGTTTTACAAGACACCATCAACTTCTATTGTTGACGTAAATATTATAAATTTCCTTCTCTAGCTCATTATAATACTGGTTTTCTTTTGTTTTTCAAAAAACGTTCAACTGCCTGTTTGCCATTTCAAACAGAAGATGCCCCAAATTCCAGAGCTTTGCTGACTCAGACAGCTGTCTAGATTGGCAATTCTTTGCTACAGCAAAGTTAATTGACTAAGGGCGATTCTAACTGGCAAACAAACTACCAGCTTGGCAAAGGAAAGTGGAAATGGGGAAAAATGTTTGTATCTCAGCAGTTTAATCCTAAATCAGTTATTACTCTAGCAGTGACCCAAAAGGAGATATTATAGGAAAGAACCAGCCATCCAGCCAACCAACCAAGTGACCATTTGCTTCTTTCATTGATTATACACACTTATCTTGACTCCAACTACATGGATAAATTTATCACTGCCAATTGTCTCATTTATCCCTTTGCCTTACTGAAATCTCTCTATCCCTCTTGCACTTTCCACAGGCCTTTGTACTTTTGTTTTCTCTTTTTTTGTTGTTGTTCTCAATTTCTTTTATTCAGCTGAAGTAACCACAACTGTCTACAGTATTGAAGGGAAGGTCATGCCATTCATGTAATATCATTGTAATTTGTAGCATTTTCCAGGTTATTTTCTATTCCCCTTTGAAACACAGGCTAACTTCTTATTTGCTTTTAATCATCTCCATGCATGGAGCAGATGCTTTTACTGAACTGTCTGCAGTGATTGTATCTGTCCGCAATCAATTCCAATTGTTTCTTTCAATCTATGTTGCTGCAAATTTAACTACATCTACCATCACACTGCTCAAGCTACTGGCTTTGTTAAGAGCTGAGGGAACTATTCCCATCCCTTTGCTAGACACTGGTTTCTTACTGATGAAAGTTTAACAGTAAAAAGACAAAAACTTTGTTGTTGTTAGTTGCGAAGTAGTGTCCGACCCATTGCGACCCCATGGACAACGTTCCTCCAGGCCTTCCTGTCCTCTACCATCCTCTGGAGTCCATTTAAGCTCACGCCTACTGCTTCAGTGACTCCATCCAGCCACCTCATTCTCTGTCATCCCCTTCTTCTTTTGCCCTCAATCTTTCCCAGCATTAGGCTCTTCTCCAGTGAGTCCTTCCTTCTCATTAGGTGGCCAAAGTATTTGAGTTTCATCTTCAGGATCTGGCCTTCTAAAGAGCAGTCAGGGTTGATCTCCTCTTGCTGTCTAGGTTTGCCATAGCTTTCCTCCCCAGGAGCAAGCGTCTTTTAATTTCTTGGCTGCAGTCCCTATCTGCGGTGATCTTGGAGCCCAGGAAAATAAAATCTGTCACTACCTCCATTTCTTCCCCATCTATTTGCCAGGATTTGAGAGGGCCAGATGCCATGATCTTAGTTTTCTTCATGTTGAGTTTCAAGCCAACTTTTGCACTCTCTTTATTCACCCGCATCAAGAGGCTCTTTAGTTCCTCTTCACTTTCTGCCATTAGAGTGGTACCATCTGCATATCTGAGGTTGTTGATAGGTCAATTCTACACATTGGGTCCTTCCAGACTGTGTCATTCTTTGGCTTTCCACCTTGCTCCTCCATTAATCAGTCAGTATTTCCTGGACACACAACGTACACAATCCAGTGTGTGATTGTTGGAGATTTTTGTTCCCCCTTTGATTTAGGTTTGTTTTTTGTTTTTGTTTTTTTGTGAGTCTATACACCTTTGGCTTTCTTCAAATCATTCTGTCTCTGCAGACTATGACAGGAACCAGCTTTGAATGGATAGATCAGATACATCAGAAACCTAGCAGCCATATTCTGCTTCAGCTGTAGCATCCATAATACTTGCAAAGATAGCTCCAGGGAAAGCACATTATAATGATCTAACCGGGATGTGGCATGTCAAAATGAATATATTGTATTTATAAAAAAATGTGAAGTGCATCTTTGCATGCTGCACTTGAATTCTTTTACTATGTAGAAAATTGTTACAATGGAAAAGGTTTATAAGATATTAGGTGAGCAATATGTAAACTAACCAGATCATTTTCCACCAGAGCCTTTAACAGATTCTTGGACTTCCTTTTTCCCCCCTTAAAAACAAAACAAAAAAGAAACAAACACAACTTGATGTCAACCATTAATTTTCACATATGCAAACCTTTAGGAGCAATTGAATGATGCATCACAAAATAGTGCCAAACTTCTTAATACAGTAAACATATCTCCCTGCAGCAACCTTCTACGTACCACACTAACAACATGCATTACTGTACCAATAATGCAAGAAAGGAACCATCTTCTTGGAATGTTGCATGGAAATTAACAATGATGGTAAAAGAATGACATTTTTCCAAGATGCACATCTTTAGTTCCCGGGGACTCATTCTTATCTTCCCTCAGAATTGCAGGGGTACACTGCATGAAATTATCTGGTTATTCTAAAGGCTATGGCTACAAAACAGGACAGACCTTTGAAGGAGAGTACGACCATGGCTGGAATGCAGTTTACCTTGATGGAAAGTGGCATTTGGTGGACAGCACTTGGGGGAGCGGCTCAGTTGATGAATGTTGCAGCACGTTTACCTTCAGGTGCATGTCTCTGGTTCTGGTATGCTGCGGGGGGTGAGGATGGGGTGAGGGCAGGGAGTAATTACGTACATTGCCAATAACATTATGACCCCTCTCTTTTTATTCTAGATACAATGAATTTTATTTCCTCACCCACCCTGCACTCTTTATTAATAATCATTTCCCAGACAACAACAACTGGCAGCTACTCAAACCAACTGTGGCATTAAAACAGTTTGAAAATAACCTGCTGTACAACAGTAACTTTTACATGATGGGAATGCTGGTGGCCCATCCAGAAACACCTATTATTCAGACAGGTACAATCATACAGCTTCTTGCCCCATGCCAGTATTATTATTAGATATAACATTTCCAGCTTTTGGAAGAAAAAAATTACAACAAAATTTAAAACTGAGGGCGATTTTAATTATTTTTAAAAGATTAGCTTGGTAGAACTAATAGCAATAGCACTTAGGACTTATATACCGCTTCATAGTGCTTTTACAGCCCTCTCTAAGCGGTTTACAGAGTCAGCATATTGCCCCCAACAATCTGGGCCCTCATTTTACCCACCTTGGAAGGATGGAAGGCTGAGTCAACCTTGAGCCTGGTGAGATTCGATCTGCCAAACTGCTGGCAGCCGGTGATCAGCAGAAGTAGCCCGCAGTACTGCACTCTAACCACTGTGCCACCGCGGCACTAATCTGTGGATCTCAAATTTCTACAGTCGTACTCACTTTTGCACTTATGCCAAGTATAATTTATGCCAAGTTCAAAATGCCACTACATAATTAGTCTGAAAGGGTCCCTAGAATTTTTTGTATATTTCAATTTCAAAAGAAAACACAAAAAAAGAAAGGTTAAGAATACAAATGACTTATAGGTGCAGGTTAATAAGCCTGATATATAAATAAACATAAATAAATATTAGTTCATAGGTTTTCTGATGTTTTCAGCTATCCCTTCACTGCCAATTAACAGTTTAACTAGACCAGGGGTGTCAAACCTGATCATATTGCAGACCGTATCGTGACGTATCGGGATTTTTTTTTTTTTGCCCTTGCGGGGCCAGAGTGGGCATGGCCTACACAGGCCAGATCCAGCCCACAGCCGCTTGACATGCCTGAACTAAACAAACTTTTTCATTTTAGAATTCTATCTTTGGAACTCTTAAGTTTCTTTGAAATCCAACAGTGAAAGGGCAGGCAGATCAACTATAAGTAAAAAAGCCATATATGCTTTTATCTTGCCTCAGAATGATGAGCACTTCTATTACGCTAGTAATAAAATAAAAACAAACAAGTCCCCAAACTGAAATCTCCCTACCTTCAATCCTGTTGCTGTTTTATTCTGAATTTGGATATGACAGAGGTTTTGAACAATTTCTAACCACAATATTCAACTACAATATACTCCTTTTCATTGCCAAAGTGACTGACAGCAAAGCTGAGTTCAGATCACTTTCTACAAGCTTTTTGATTGATTTGCGTTTCTCAATAATAAGTCATATTCTAACCAGCTTTCTTTATTTGCATGTTACAGTAAATGGAAAAGTCACAATAGTAGTGGAGAGCCGTTCTCCAACGCTGTTCATGTCTGAACTGAAAAGGGCAAAAGAATACAGCCTGATGACTTTGAAGAGGAATGGGATGAAACTGGAACTGTACCCACAGAAGATGGGGAGTCATAAACTCCAAATTTCTGCCAAACCACCTAAAGGCCCTGAAGAAATGTACACGTGCATCCTAGAATACAACATTGAGTGCAGTTCTATAGACAGGAATGTTTGTTTCCCAAAGGAACTCCAGCAACCAGTTGGGCCCAACTGGTTCACAAAGAAACAGGGGATCCTCAGACCTTCACAAAAAGGTCCAGTTATTCATACTAATGATGGCTGCTGCAACCTCAGCTTCATCCTCAGTAAAGACTTGAACATTTTAGCCTCATTACATTCAGGCAGCGTAAGCCTCAGTGAAGATGAAGGAAGACGACATATCTTACAACAACGACAAGGAAACCAAATAAACTTTAAGATCCATCTTCCACATGCTGGGAATTTTGCTTTCCAAATTTTTGCTAAGAAAAAGTCAGATTCTGGTAACTATAACTATATTTTTAATTACCTCATCTGTTGTCCAAACACTAAGGTCAAATGGCCAATGTTCCCCCAGAATTATAGTAACTGGACAGAAAGCTATGAATTAGTGGAACCTCTGACTGCATTTCTACCAGCCAACTGCAACATTAAGTTCAAACTTAAACTTCACAGCATTGCCAAAGCATTTGTTCAATGTGAAAAACTTTGCCCCTTGTCTCTTAGTAAGGATGGCTACTGGGAGGGATCCTGCAGTACTTCTGGCTGCAGAGAGATATATGTGACGGTGTTGGAGAATGCAAACCACAAATTTTACTCACATATTTTGAAATATGAAGTAGAATCACAGTAATAGGCCACTTGAACTTTTCCCATCTGCCCACATGCACAATATATGATCTAACTATAATCCATTTCACTCTGAATAATTTATTTCATACTGTTGGATGACAATACTCATGCTACTGAAGCAGCAGCAAAACAATTTAACTTGATCAACCCCCATCCCTTGAGACTTTTCACTGATGTTATATGATGCATGAGGTTTATACAAAACGTAACTTACTCATTAAAAACCAAGCAAAACTTTTCCATAAATAATTTCAACATTACAAAATTATTTAGGAACCTAGCATATAAAGAAGCAATTATACGCATCTTCCCACCCCTCTTGCCATAACTTTGAGATGTGACCACTGATTCGGAAAGGATATGTTCAACATTATCACATATAATAAAAGAGGACTGTAGAATTCATGTTGGGCCAAAAAGAGAAAAAGACCCACATTTTTGACTGTCAATACAAAAGTGGCTACAGAATTGGAAGAAACATGAAGAAATATGCTTTTACAAGAGTATAATGTAAGCTTTCTTGTGTACACTTCATTGTCTTATAAATATAAAATACTGAAAAGTTTTAGATCTTAAATGCAATTAAATGCTCATTTTTATTCACTGGGCTATAGCACCTAGCGAATGTTTTTAATAAGAATCACTTATCTCTATGTAATTTATATAAAAAAATTATTTACTTTGAGAAATGCTACTTCATGAACTACACGCTGAAGTACCTCAGGATAACATAAGACAAACTAGATCAGGAGTCCTCAACCTGTGGGACGTGAGGGGACTGCAACTGGGCTATGGAAATGTACATGTGCATTCTCACGTGTACGAGCAGCGGCAGGCACGCATGCACGCCGCTCGCTCCAATGGAGCTGCGCGCATTCAAGTGTGCTTGCCAGCCACTCACACGAACCATCCCCTCTCATCCTCCCCAGTCCGCAAAGCCGGAAATGCTGGGAAACTCTGAACTAGATTACTACATAATTAAATACAAGAAGTTATTATTGAAACCGGTGCTTTCTTCATATAGAAATCCTTTTTAATCTATGGTTTTGCTGAATCAAAAAAAAAAAGAATATTTCAACAAAAGTTACAGATTATTCAATCTTTCAATACTTTCAAACTGACCACATTTTGCAGATTTTTTTTTAAATAGTTTCTCTAATGAAATATGGTGCGGAAGTTTATTTAAAATGATCCTGGAGATGTTGCATTTTTGTATCATTAATTAATTTTTGATTATGTGTTTCATACATACAGAGAACTGTATAGGTTCCTTGTCTCAGCCAGAAAATATTAGCAATTCATTTTACAAATGCTACTTACCTTACTACTGTTTTATTATAGTTGTGCAGAACTGTAGATTCACACAAAAACCTCTTATCAAATAAACAATTTTCCTGCTTTGTTACTTAGGTATCATTAACAGACATTAAAGTATTTAAACAGACATATTTCAAGTGATGAAAGCCAGTAGACCATTTGTAGTTCACATTCTACAGATTCAGGGAAAGGCCAGATAATCATTGCCATGGAAAAATATCATCACTTGTTTTCAAACCGGTTCTCACTACTAATTTAACAAGGATTTCCTGACCTGACATTCTTCCTTCAATTTGAATGATTTGAAAAGCAAAGAATTTGTGCTATGTAGAAATTCTGGGGCTTATCTTAAAACACATTTGGAAGACACCAGTCAGGAAAGGGTTTTTTTTAAACTATAATGCTTGGTGCATAATCACAGAAATCACAGTCCAGGGAAATAGCACAGCAGCCTAACTTTGAAGAGTAATAAAACCCTATGTAGAAAACAACAAATACAATTTGAAACGCATTAGATGAGGATGACAGTATTCAAGATAGGCAACATTCATCTATCAAAGTCTTAGTTTAAAAAAAATACTTCAAAAAATTCCTACAGAAAATCATTCCAGAGGGGTTCATTTTGAAGATTTTGGCTCTTTGCCAATGATCTTGTAGTGTAAACGAAGTAGGGAAAGCATATAAAGAATTCCTAGAATTCTTTCCATCCCCATTAACAATGGTGGCCACAGGAGATGCTCTTGTTTTTTTATCCTGTGAAAGAGGAAGCACAGAAAAGGTTGTTTATGAGCTTCTGAGTCACATGACCCACTGCCCAATTCCTCTATCATTAGGGTTCACAAGGAATATTTTCTGGATTTTTGTTTCTTCTATAGCCCCCAGTCATATCCTGGCAGTGTGTGTTTGTATGCCTCTGAGACATTCTTGATTCTTGGCAATTGCTTAAGCATGTCCCTACAGTTTTCTTGGCAAGATTTTAGAAATGGTTTGCCATTACCTGGTTCCTAGGGCTGAGTGTGTGTGAGAGACTGGTCCAGGGTCATCCAGCTAACTTTGGGCCTAAGGTGTAACTAGAACTCAGTCTCCCATTTTTTTAACTACTGAACAAAATGGCTCTCTTAGCCATATCTAGCCTTCTTTATATCACTTCTTGCCAATATTCCATTGGACTGAAAAGAACAAAAAGGGCTGGGTTGTGTGGGGCTCAAGGTTATCTCCTATTCTGACAATATACTCAAATCAGTTGTGATGCATGAAACATCTTAAAACAGCAAGGATGATTATTATGTATGCTTTCCTTTATTTCTTTTATGCATGTCTTGAGAGGAAACTACAAATACTGTTGTTTGCCAATGTAGGATTGGAAACAAGTTCTAATTGTTACATAAATAAAAGTAGGCCAAGAAACAATGGATGGAAACCTATCAAGGAGAGAATCAACCTAGAACTAAGGAGAAATTTCCTGACAGTTAATCAGTGAAACAATTTGCCTCCAGAAGTTGTGAGTGCTCTAAAACTGGTGGTTTTTAAGAAGAGACTAGACAAGCATTTGTCTGAAATGGTATAGGGTTTCCTGCCTGAGCAGGGGGTTGGACTAAAAGACCTCCAAGGTCTCTTCCAACTCTGTTATTCTGTTAAATTTAATACATAGATTTTTCTAGTACAAAAGGAAACTCATAAGTGAAGAAAACTGCTGGGTATTCCAGATTCTCCATAATTTCTTTAGGTCCCCCACTCCTCCTCCACCTCCCATTTTTCTCAATATATTGCATTGTAATATCCAGAAAATATCTTCAATTCTCTTCTGGATATTTGGAGTCCAAAGAAAAAAAATTGGCTCAATATTATAATACTATTTTCAGCAGCAAGATCACCTATTATTTATTGGGGGAGAGGGTCACTTTGGGACTTGTTTTGAGATTTTGCTGAGGAATCAAGTGTGGGAGTAGAAAATATCTGTTTCCATTCCTATGTTGCTGAAATTGCTACAAGTGGTCCTTGGGTTACAACCACTTGTTTAGTGACCGTTCAAAGTTATGAATGGCACTGAACAAGGAGGATTTGTATTTATTTTGAAAGTGCAAGTAACTCATTCATCTACTTCTTTCAAATTTTAAAAAGCACAAAAACCCTGGTGTAGGACTACCCTAAGGATTTTAATAGCAAGCCCAGCTGTTGCATGCCACATCTTGTTGTGGCTTGCCCAAGTCCCGCGCAGCTGCTCATGGATCCGGAAGACCAAGAACCGACCATGGTGTGGCAAGAGCAGTCTGGATCTCCGGCACCTGAGTCCGAGACCGAGGAGGACGCAGGGCCAGAGGACGATACTCAATCAGGGCCTTCTGCACCTCCCCAGCAGGAGTTAAGTGACTCCAGTGAAGAGGAGGAGCCTCTGATTGATGCTAG
>QLTV01002140.1:1552548-1573537 GCA_003457575.1 Thermophis baileyi
CTTTGGGAGAAACCCTGAAATTAACTTACTACTAAGCATTTATTAGTGATAAAGCCTTCTTTATTTTGGACAACAGTGTGTGTGTGTCCTTTCCTGGGGGCTTGCCGCGCTGGGTCACAACACATCTTTTTATCTGATGAGTGTGTGTATTACTAAACACGTATGTTCAATACACATTCTATGAACTCAAGGCTTTGACTACCAATTACATTATTAATGTATAACTTCATTTCCAAAATATTTCTAATATGTAATATGCATACCAGGCTCAAGCAAAATAGAAACTCTGTAGTTATTAAAATCCAGGTTTGAAGATGAAACTCACCTCCAACTCTATTAATTATAAATTGTTAACACCACTTGATTATTCCAAAGAAGCATTCAAAATTCTCAAGGCATAACCCAGTAGTGACAGATAAAAGTGGTTCACATGTCTACATCAGTTATTCAAGAAACACCTTTTTCCACATCCAAGTGTTGTTATAGTCACCACCCACATCAAGTCCGACAGTTTGATGCTATAATGCATAAGCTACAAGCTCCTGTTTTACATATACTTAAGCCACCATATCCACAATTTACCATAAATTATGGAATAACAGCAAGAATTCTAATCCATTAGCACAATCTTTCAATTTTGAGCTACTAATCATTTTAAATAGATTGCTATGCCAAAATTAAGAACTGTTTCAGGTATTTGACATCACTATTGTGACAACTGGTTTTCTGAGAAACAACTTGGAAACAAGTGTTTTTCAAGAACATAAAAACTAGCTGTTTAATTCCTGGAAAATACATGTAATAGCAAAGGCACAAGGCCCAATTTAATGCAGTGGTTAAAGGTACAGGGCTAGAAACTACAAAGCTGTGAGTTCTAAGCCTGCCTTAGGTGTGAGGCCAGTCACTTACTCTTTGCTCTAGGAAGAAGGCTATGGCAAACCACTTCCAAAAAAATTGCCAAAAAGATTGCACACAGTAGTTGCCAGGAGACAAGACTGATTTGAAGGCACACATACAGTATACACAAAAAGCAAAGGCACCAAGAATTCATCATTTGGGATAAAGATGGGATTAAATAAATAAATCAGGTTTTAGCTTTAAATTATTTGCACTGACCATAATAGAGATGATCCCAATACACTATTTTGTTTCAGTTTAGGTATCTGTGTGCTCTCTTGCTCTCTACGCACACATGCACGTGCATATGCACACAGAAAGAGCCCCATGGGATAATACTGTCTGGTTTTCTATGATCTATCTATCAAGCTATCAATCTATCAATCTCTATCTATCTAATCTCTATATATATCATCTATCTATCTATCTATCTATCTATCTATCTATCTATCTATCTATCTATCTATTATCTATCATCTATTTATCTAATCTATCTATATATCTATATCTATATAATCATCTATCTATCTATCTATCTATCTATCTATCTATCTATCTATCTATCTAATCTATCTATCATCTGTCTATCCTACAAAAACTCTTGCTATGACCTTTAACTAAGTAAAATGTTGCATCATAGGGCAACAATCTTTGAATCAAGGTACCTCAAATGGGCTTGCTTACAGAATGTGCCAAATTTTGGGATCCATGGCTTCATAGGGAATGAAATTTGAGGAAGTCATGACTGCTCCAGTGCTACTGACTGCTGCTATGCTGCTGCTACTGTGGTCACAAGATCTCTATTTTCAACGTTCTGTGAGAGTTTCTCCGTCACTCCTACAATCCCAGCAGCCACTTACTTACCTGTCTGCTGAGAAGAGAAGGGGACATTTCCTATGTTCCCTGTCAGAGTCCCATAAGGAAACTCAATGGAGAAGTTAGCAGGAAGTTGGTGATCACTCCTGCTCCCACTGCTTTTTTCCCACCCGTAGTCATTCTGTTTCTCGGTTTAGGTAAGGCAATATCTTTGAAACAATGACCCAACGGGGTTGTCTATTTAATTAAAAAGCAAGCTCATATGTAGACAGTAAATACCTCTCTTTAATTTAAGACAGAAAATCTGTATGATGCTATTTTTCCACTATAAAACAATATTCTTTAGAATATTTTCCCCAACTTATTAAATATATATCCTATTTTAGCCAAATATTTAATAAAAATCTAAATGATTCAGATAGATATACTGGGTGCTTGAACCAAACAGAGGTTACAAAACTAGCCAACTCTCTTTCAGCAATTCAGAGACATAAAGGGTTCTTTTCATTTTGGAAAGAAAATGGTATTATTCTTCCTAGATTTTTCATGTAAGGAAACTGCCAGGGAGAGAAAAAAGTGCAGGTGTGTAACAGAGGCTCTAGCTCAGGGGTGTCAAACTCGCGGCCCATGGACCGGATGTGTCACACGCTGGCCATGCCCATGTCCGGTTTAGCAAAGAGGGGGAAGTCGCGATACGTCACGTGACGACGATGTGACAACGCAAGTTTGACACCCCTGCTCTAGCTTCTACTTATTCTAACAGATCTCCAATCACAATGTTTTAAATGGAGAGTTTAAATAGAAGTAATATCTTGCAAGAGTTACCTAAATTTATGTGGGTTTCCCTAGGTTGCTCTCCCAGAAGAATGCATTTTTAATGGTATACGATTGAATATTTCACACTCCAATAAATGAAAATGCTGAATGTTCAAATCCTTCTGTTTTTACAACTCTGTGCTTCCAAATATACCTTTCGTCTCAAATATGCAAATGCCACCCATACGGTCTTCTTCTACTTGACATAGTTCATTGCAACAGTGAGATGGGAGGCATATAAACTTAATAAACAGTTATAATAATAATCCTGTTCAAACAAGTGTCTCTGCTCTCTCTGCTTGAGTTCATGAGTATCATCACTAAATGATATTGGGAGCAATTTTTTAAAATCCCATTTCACAGAGTGGCGATTGGTAGAACTAACAGACAAATAACTTACTTAAAAACCATAAGCCTCAAATACCTTTAAATTTTCCCTCTCTGTTCCAGGACCACTCTGCCTTATTCCTGGTTTCTTTTTTTTTTTTTTTCTAATTCTTTTCTGCAGTTATTTTTTTTTAATTCACATTCATACAACAATATCTATTCCTGGTTTCTTTTTTTTTTTTTCCCCAAGACATTCCAGCAGTTAGCTTTTCTGAAAACACATGCATACAAAAAAATATTCATTTAGACAGAAGACAGAATCCATGGACTCTTTTGTTTTTTTCTCTCAGGACTGGCTCACAGCTTTCCTAATGACAATTATGCTTCCTTCTTTCCCCACTGCCTCTCCTCACTATATTGAATTGCCTTCTTTGAGTTACACCAGCACTTCCTTATTTATCTGAAAGCTGTTCACAGGACTCTTCACTTATCTAGCAGAGAAAATAGGACCATTTGTTCATCTCAGTCCCAATCAACCTACATATCCACTTAACATTTTAAGAAAATGTAAAATAAGTCACAGTAAATCACAATTAGTTTATAAGACAGTACTGTAAATAAATCTACAGAGCACTTCACTACCTTCATCTATCTCCACCTTTCAGGGAGTGCGTCTCCAATGATAACTGAAGCAATAGGCATTTGTTTTCTTTCTTTTGGGATTATTATAGAAAATACAACATTGTGGTCTCATATAAGAAAACATTGAGCACATTAATTCTGCTGGACTGAAAATGAGTTGTTCTTCATGTCTAAGAAAATGCTGTGTGTGCTTTGACAGCCATTATTTACCATCCCAACAGAACAGTATAAATCAAAATTTGTGTTATTTTTTTGGCATACCTTCATGCTGAGTATAATTTCATACTGTCCATCAGTGTCAAACTAAAGTGTTGGCAAAGAGAGGCGTGAAGCCATGAAAAGCAAAGTTAGCAAGCAAAACAAAAGTGTTAGAAAACTGAAAAGAAAATGGAATTACATAGAAATGGCACTGGAAAAATTCTTGGAGTTATTAACAACATTTTAGCATTGTAGTATTTCAGTAATCTCAGGTCTTGCCACCAAATATGCTACATTTTAAAGATATAAATACTCTTTACTTCTACAGAAGAATGTCAAAAATTACTATCCAACAGAGGAAAAAGCATTCTAATGTCATTATGCTAATAAACATGGGAGAAATTACAATACAGATCATGAACTGAGATTATATACTGTATTTAATAGCTTTCTAGTTCCACTTTTAAAATCATAATCGTAATCTGAAGTTATCATTTCAAACATCCAAGAGTAAAAATCTAAAAGTCTTCACTTCTTTGAAATTACGCTGAAAGTAAGATGTTGCACCTGGCCATTGAAAACTTGGTATCTTACTGGTAATTTAGAGAAAAAGGATAAAAATAAGAAGAGGTTATGCTTAGTTTCTTAGCTTTTGCCCAAGGACATGCTTTAAAATCTGCATTTCTTCCTGAAGCTAAACAATTTTTTAAAAGCTGTTTGGCATACCAACCAGCTTCCCAAATTTGTTCTTATGCTTAGGAACAGCTGTGCAGTACTTCATAAGACAGCTGTAATTTAAGTTAAATTGCTCCCATGTATAGGTGTTTATTACTTATATTGAACTTCACTTTTTGAATCAACATATATAATAAAACATCTCTTCATGACACAGTTATTTGACCATATTTTTTCTACAGCTATGAAAGTGCACAAAGGACCATTATTAAATCATTAATCTGATGTTTGATGGCAACTACAATTCACACAGAATATTAACAAGAAAACCCGAAAAGCAAAATGGCATTCTCTTTTCTCAAGCCACTTTGTTATGTTTCATGGCATCTTGGAAATAGATAGAAAGTTAATATTCAAATGATAAGCAATATGATTTGTATTCATATTAAAATAAGATAAGTTTCTACATCATTTTATTTCTGAATGCATAGACATAAAATATTTACTCTCCTTGGATGGGCAACACCATCCACTCCTGAAGCTTGCTCTTTACTTTAGGGGAGCAGAATGCTATAGGTTAGAAATGTTTTCTGTAGTAGTGCAATAACTGTAATCAGACAAAGTATTTTGCTACAAACAAATTTCATTTCTTTGATTTCACTGCCACTGAATATCCTAAGACAAAGCAGAGAAACCTACTTCCAGAGGGCAATAACTGTGTTTTTTCCTCTAAAGAAAGCAGCATAAATGAAGCAGCTCTTTGATTCACAAACCCCAAAACACAAGTTACTTCTGGTGTGTAAATTGTTGTACTGTCCTTTCACTCTCCTTTTTCAATTCTTCAATATGTGTATCTAAGCGTTCCAAAATATGATGGGACCTTTCTTCTTCTTCTTTTAGGAACTTTGCAGCAATCACATCTACATTTGCGGTAGGCAGAGGACTCTAAAAAGAAAATATGTTCAACAAGGCTATGAACCAAAAAAATCAATTTTAATCTAACGCTTATTTTTACTATTTAAACAATGAAAGGGAGAGAACTATACTACCAGTTTCACAATGTAATTTCAACTCTAGCTGGTTTACTAGCTCCAGAACTATCTAGAGAATAGCTAGGCAACAGTGATACACGTCTTACTAACCTTGCTCCTAGATTACTGCAACATGAGGTACAACTAATTCAGGAGACTGGACAGCCACTTGTCAGAAATGGTATAGGGCAGTGATGGCTAACCTTTTTCTCGTTGCGCGCGTGACAGCACGCGCCCGTGCACGACAGCACACGTGCGTGTCGGCACCCATAATGCAATGGGTGTGCAACATCCCCCCGTGCGCCCCACCCCGTGCATGTGCGTGCAACCCCGTGCTCCCCCCCATGCATGCGCGTGTGCCGGAGGGCGCAGCACACACCCCCGTGCTCCCCCGCGCATGCGCGCAACCCGCCAACCCGCCCACGCATGTGCGCACATCTTCCACATGCACCCCGCCCTCTATGCATGGGCGGCAGATACCCAAAAATCAGGTGGCCGGTGGGAGGCGCGCGCGCATGCGCAGTGGAGCTGAGCTGGGCGACGGCTCGCATGCCCGCAGAGAGGGCTCTGCGTGCCACCTGTGACACGCGTGCCATAGGTTCGCCATCATGGGTATAGGGTCTCCTGCTTGAGCAGGTTAGACTAGATGACCTATAAGGTCCCTTCCAACTGTTATTATTCTTTTTTTTCTTCTTCTTCTTTTTTTCTATTCTATTCTGTCTGTGTATGTTAATCCTTGCCAATTAAGATCTTAGGAGGCACTGTTTGTAGTGCCAAAAGGAAATGTTATGAAGCATTACCACAAGGAGTGGTAATGGCACTCTTTTGGTGAAGCATGTCAGGCATCTAGTTATTAGCTAATTTACATGTACCTCTTTAAACTTTATTTGAAGCATTTGTCTCTAACTCCTATATGGTTCGTACTTTATTGCATTGTATACCTTTTAGTTTTGTTATTTTGTATTCTGCACATTGCTCTTAGTATTGGATACAGAGAAATAATAATAAATTGAAAATCAGAAGGCAAAGCTTCATTTCTGCATTGAATACAAGAATTTAACTACAAATGGAATCCCAATTTAGAAGCTAGATACATAAATATCTACATATTTTAAAAGATATGCCTATTTTTAAAAAGCCAAATCACTTAAATGGCTACTTTATTTGCATTTATGATCTCTGAATTTTTTTTTGACTGAGATTGAATATTTGGTTGCATATTGAAAAACATTTATTGAAAATGATAACTATCATTTGGCTTTTAAGGCATCTAGGTTTAATTTGGATACATACTCCTAGAGCTGAAAGTCTCAGTGAAATATATAAGACTGACTTCTCAACAAGATTCAACTGCAAGCCTTTAACAGTCCCTCCATAATTACTGGCATTCCTCAGCAACCATATGATCTTTGAAAACTGAATATTAAATATTTAAAAATCTTATTGGTAATTTATAATTAATCCTTCAAAAAGTACATATAAGCAACAGGTTACATTTTTAAGTTTATATAAATATTTATATTCTATGCATTTTTTGCATATGAATTTGGTTCTCATAAACTAACATTCAAACAATCAAACAAACATACCAAGTTAAAGCACTCTGTATACCTATCACAGTGATGGCGAACCTGTGGCACGCGGAGCCATATCTGAGGGCACGTGAGGCGTTGCCCTATGTCAGCTCCAGCGCTCATGCACGCGCTGGCAAGCTGATTTTCTGCCTCCTGAAGCCTAGGGATGGCGAAAACGGCCCAACGGGCCAACTGGCAGTTCACTTGTGTGCTCACCCCCAGCCTCCTTTTCGCTGTCAGAGGTCTTCAGGAACTTTTTCGGCTTTGCATAGTTGCAGCCAGACCTCCCACACCTCGGCCCATTTCTTCTGCAGCCGGCAAGGTTTTCCTGAAGGCCTCTGCAGCCGATAACAGAGCTCCAGATCGATCCGGAGCTCTGTTATTGGCTAGAGAGGCCTTCAGGAAAGCCTTGCCGGCTGCAGAAGAAATGGGCCGAGGTGTGCGAGGCCTGGTTGCAACTATCTGAAGGTAAGTAGTAGGGCAGCTCCACTTCCATTTCCTTTCCGAACTTCCGATTGGCCCATTGGGCCATTTTTTGCCGTCCCCAGGCTTCAGGAGGCTTTCCTGAACCCTGGGGAAAGCGAAAAACAGCCCAACGGGCCTACAGGAAGTCCGGAGGCTTCAGTGAGGCCTGTGCGCATGAGCGGGGAGGGCAGCGGGGATTGTGCGCATGTGCGGGGGAGGGCATTGCATTATGGGTGTGGGCTATCACGCGCGCACGCACCCTTTTGGCACCCGAGCCAAAAAAGGTTCGCCATCACTGACCTATCATGTTTTAGCACTCATTCCAGCAGTCCTTTCCCAGCAATGTGTTCTGCTAAATTCAAAGTTAATAGCAAACTAGCACCAGATTTACAAGCATTGTTCCTCAGCATTTAGAGACCAGTTTCCACTTATTATAGTTGGGAATTGGGAATTTACGGTTCTCATCTTTCTTTCATTTCTTGTTCCAGTCAATGTTGATTGAAAGGGAAATAGCATGGCATTAGTGAGTGAAAATATTTCAAAGAGGACATACTGAAATGAATGCAGAACCTCACAGATTATGGTTTCAGAAAATAATATATCCCTTACAATCTTTTATTATGCTTACCAAAGGTAAAAAGTCTTTCTCACACTCTCTTGATACCATGTAAGAAAATTCTGGGTCTTCACAGAGCAAAATGTCTGATCTCCCAAGAGATTCATAAGGCAAAGATTCAATACTGTTTGTTCTATGAGGTAGTTCAGCAGCTGTACTAGAAACAGGAAGCGTTCTGGATGGAAAGTGTTTTGCTCCCTGGAGTTCCTCCTCATAATGTTGAACAGTCCTGTCATATTTAGCTTGAAGTGCTTTCATTTCTTCCTCATGTTTGCACTGCAGATCTTGCATTCTCCTGTACATTTATTAGAAATAATATGTTAGATCGAACAGACCAATGATTTCCAGCTTAAAATCTGCAAAAATGTTTAGTGGCTAAAATCACACCCAGAAACTACATGAATGCAACATAATCCACAGAAAGTTTAAATGTAATTTCCCTCTGTGCTATTCAAAAGGCATACATTACAACTGTTTCTACCACATGAAACTGTCTTTTACAAAACGGGAGGGAAGAAGAGAGAAGAAAGAACTCTCTTCTCTTTTCAATGTTCTTTCTATTTGGCAACAATGTAGAAAAAATTAATCAAATCTCATTTACATTTAATAAAATATGGGAAATGACTAGAAATTATAAAAAGATTTTGAAGTACTTCAGCATTTTTTAAAAAAATTAAAATCTAGTATTTGTTAGGCTTTCAAAAAAATCTTCATTTTCAAAATCATATAAATTCTTACTTGTTTTCTGCATTTGTTATCTCAGTCACCTGATGCTGCAATTGCTGCACAATATTGTCATATTTGCTCTGAGAAACCCAAGACGAAGCTTCCAAGTTAGTTTTAGTTTCTGCTAATTCTTTCTGTAGTTGCTTATTCTGAAGTTCCACTTCATTTAAAACCTTGTTATAACTTTCTTGGAATTCCGCAAAGGAAGTACTTTTTGCCTTAAAATGATAGAAACACGTTAGAAAGATTTTTTTTGTTTAATGAAACTCAGTTGCTTCTAAAGTTATTTTTCTGTTTTAGGGATTTAAGAAATTTACAAGTCTTATAGTAAGAAAGAACCCCATTAGAAGTTAAGTCAATCACAAAATGTCTGAATCATCATCTGACCTAATCAAATCTACAGACCAAAAGCTTCCCTTATTCATCTCAAATGAATATGAACTTCAAAACCACTTAGTGGATCACTCACAAATCAATGTATATAGCTTCATAATTCAGATCCAAAACATTGAGACTGCTTTCTGACTGCTGAGGTTACTTAAAATCTCCTAATACACCATTTAGTAGAAGTTGCTATATGATTAGTATATTTTTGCTCCATATAAAAACTTAAATAAACAACAATGGCTGCAATGAATCTAAAAATCTTATTATGGACAAAGCCAAACAGAAGCATAAACACAAATTAGGACATAACTTATAACTGTTTGCCTTGAGCAAAAAAAAAAATTCTTAATTGACATTTCCATTTTGTTTCTTCATGCTTACATGGGTAAATGATTAAAATTATAGGAGTTAGTTTCTGCACCCTAACTCATTAAAATTAATTTGCAAGACTTGCAATTTTTTAATCAAATTCAAATAGTTCATTATGAATTTTCCAAAAAAAAATCCTTGTGTAATTGTTAATTTTGTAAAAAGTGTATTTTTTTATTTGATACAAAAAAGGATAAGCCTAGTTTCATTTTATGCCAAATATAAAACATTCTCATATGTTCATTCTCATATGGAGTCCCTTTAAAAATGTCCTCTCCTTATACAGAGATCAAGAGGGCAGCACTGAGATTATGAACTTGCACTGACATCTAGTGGTCATACTAAATAAAATAATACTTTATTTACTTCTTTAAAAGAATCACTCTCTGTAGAATATATTGAGAAACAAATTTCTTAATCAACTTTACACCTGACTATTACTCTCTACAGTAGATGCACACAGTAGTTTGTTTTTGGGGAGAAAGATACCTAAGCAGCTTCAACTATGTATAAATGCATAAAAATAATACTTGACTATACAACCAACCACTTAATCAACTCAATGCATCAAAGGAAATAACACAGCTCAATCAAAATATATTCTACCTTCTGCAGCTTCTCTGACAGATGGTGATTTTCTTGTCTGAGGGCTTCCAACTGAGACAGAACAGCCTTAAGAGATAAAAAAAATTAATTGTTAGTATAGATTAGATGCAGGAAATAAATACGTAGTCCCTTGGCTATACATTTCTTATCAAGCCATGTGGACTTTAGTATCATAAATTATTTCAAATATGAGAAGCCAAACTTGCATATTCTGAAGTTACTACTAATTATATTTAAATTTGAACAAGTATTACCAAAAAGAATAAGAGTGTACAACAAGGGAACCAAAGAAAACAAGTCTTTTTTTCATTAAAAACATTACTATTTTTAATTGAACAAGTTGTAATACTGTACTATAAAATATTGTAAAATTCAATTATTTTACCTTGTGCTCTATCGTCTTTTGCTCCACTTTTTCATTCTCTATTTTTAGTTGTTGCTCTAAGCTTAAAGTAGAACTCAAAGAAGAAGCAATTGTGATCTCACGTTGATGCAGTTCCCGTGTTAGTTGGGTAACCCCAAGCCTCATTCCTTCCAATTCTCTGCTATGACTTTGCTCTTTGCGGGATAGCTCTTCCTTCAGCTGGACAGAATTGGATACAAATTTGCAAGTCAACATTTTTTGTGATAAATCATGGAGCATATTAATACCAATCTCTCTATAGCATAATTTCCTCCCGTTACCTTCCTAAGGAATTCCGTACTGCAGCAATGTTTCAGAAATCCATTGCATTAAGTTAGTTAAAACAGTCCTGTCTGAAGTTGGAGTATTCATCTGGAGTCCTTGTAGTCAACCAAATAACATCTAATTGATGATTTCCTGTATTTTCTTTGAAACCAGCCAACAACAATGTACAAATATGATCAAGTAAGGCTGCTTTTAGAAAATAGTTTGAATTGCTAAAGATCTGCAGGTTAGGATACAAATTCCACAAAACAAGAACCACCTCCTAAAGCCATTCATAGTAAACACCAGCAGCTCTTACAAAGTTGGAATTATGGGTCTAGTAGAAAGCTGTCAACCCTAAAAGTCCAAGTATAGCTCAAAGGAAGGATGGCATCTTAAGACTCCTTAAGACTCAACTCCTCCAGATTTTATACATTATTTCTAGAGGACCATCATCTATCTTGGTCCGAGATAAATATTTGATATGGATTGTAAGAGAATGTAAGACAGTATGCTTAGATTGCCATATGCAACTTTAAATGGGCAACTTAAGTTCAATTTAGATGAAATAGTCATTTTAACAAGCCAATCTGCTGGAACATGAACAAGCTTAAGCATTCCTTTTTCCCCCCTCATGTAATGGCCTCAAACATTTCAATGTCTTAAACCACAGCCTCATGTGAGATCAGAACTAAGAAACTGAGTTAACCAATTAAGACGTTGCCTCTGAAGTCAGCAGTGTGAAAGAAGAAAAAAAAACAAACAGTTCTCCAATTTATAGTTTTAAATTCCCATACATTTAAATTCCCATACATCACAATTTATGGATGCTTTCCCTTTAAGCTTGAACTACACTGGGTATTTTTATTTCTTGTGTTGCTGGATTGAATGAGTAAATGCAGCTTCATTATATTGAGGACATAACTTTCATCTAAATATGTGAAGATGGCAAATACTATCATGTACCTCAGCCCTTGACACCAATACCCATAACAATTTTGAGGGATGGATGGTTAAAGTTGAAGCCTTCAGAAAACCACGAGGAGCTACAGATTTAGTGACAGGCCTTTTGTACTATATTTTTTTCTTTCTTTAGGTTGATTCATATTCAAAATTTGTCTCAAGTTCTTCAGACTTGATGGAAAAAGAAAAACAAAAGATATACCAGTAAAGATAATATAGAATTTGATAAATGGTATCAGGGGGTATCTAACAGAAAACTTTCCTGAACTGTATTTCTAAGCATACCCTCTCAACCAGCTGGGTCATCTTCCATTTAATTTCAAGTTGCTGCTTTACACTACTGACATTTCATTGTGCAGAGTTATGCTGAGTTTTTCTTTTTAGCCAAGGCTGGATGACTTTATCTGTCTGCAATTCGTTGCATTCAACTATTCTTCTGGAATTTTAGAAATTATAATAATAATGATACGAGACATAAGGGAAGTTCTTGTCAGTTTTTTTAGAAATATTCTGCAACAGGCACCTTAGACAGTCCAAAACATAAACAGATATTAGTCTGTACTTTCTATAGCTATCTAACTTTACTTACTGTACATAACCTGAAATGGAGACTGGGTTTTTTTCCATAAATAATTTACTTTTTAAATGGAAAGGTCATCTTGGAGGCATGAAGATTACAATAATGGAAGCAGTGAGTATTTTGAGTTGCAAAGAAAATACTCTTAAATTCTGGATCATCTTCTTCAATATAATTCATCCTTCTTTTAGTACCCTTTAATGATAAATTGTCTCTATGTCTACATTTCCACAATGTAAGAAATTCCATATTGTCCCAATCTGTTTTAATGATATATAAATTGGGCACTTTAATGTATTTATTTGTACAAGAGATCCACACTTTTTTTATCTCGGTCTTAGCTTTGCACAGCTGTTCTTCAGTTAGTCGAAGCTCCAGTAACTTCTCCATTTGCTCTTCAGATGGCTGGATGCACTTTCCATCTGGAGATCCCAAGCTAAAGCCAAGAAAGATACATGCAAAAATCAAAAGCAAGTATTTTGTAAGCAACATAATGCCAAATTTAACAAATCCAACAGATTTTTTGTTTCATAGAGCTTTTATTAATCTGAACTTTAACTTTAATACACATATAGTATTTCATCCAGCACTAAGGTTAACAATTCAACAGAAGAAAATCAAAATGTGTAAATGGCCACAATACTGAAGATGTATATCATGATTCCTATATTTTCTTTTTAAAGATGAAGAATTTTTTGAGGTCATGTACCTGCCCTCAAGTTCAATCACTTCAGCACCATCAAACTTCTGGCATAAATTTTCCTCTAATTCTGTTCCACCATAGTAGCTTCCTTTGGCTCCTATAGTCTTTTGCAGCTGCCTAGACAAAACAAGTTAATGCTTGAAGCCTTCTAACAAACAAGTCAATTATACCAGTTGTACAGGGAGGCATTTCTGTAGACACTCATGACACAGATGAAGATGGAAATGTGTCTTTAAAATAACTTTAAATATTTATCAAAATTGTAATAAAAGAAGTTCTACCACAATACTACATCAGTAGGTATTATCAGTCAATGACATGACAACATAACCTCTTACCAATCATCTTTTAAAATTATTATCTCAACCTGAATTGTCACTGGTCTTCCTAATATTGGAACACTGATTTAAAACATTTTATTAGAACATTAAGGGAGCTGGTTTGGTTTAGAGATTAGAGTTTGGATTAGAGCAGGAAAACCTGAGTTCCAGTCCTGCCTTATGAAGGCATCTGGGTGAGTGGCCCTGAGTTCCATCTTTTCATCATGAGTAACCTTCAAAGGAGAAGGTTGTTAATTGTCCAACGTAGCTGTTGGGAGTCAAAAGTGATTTGAAGTAGCGCGCGCACACACACACACACAGAGTGAGGTGGGATATTACTTTTTAAAATGAGGTGGGTGGGTGAATCTCTGGGCCTAATTTTAAGGAAAGGGGGAAAGGGGGAGAATTACAAAGGATCGAGAAGTGGGAAGAGTGATCCCCTCTGGGCTTCTGGTAAGAGAAATCTTTCCTTTTCCTAGTAGACTCAGATGCAGGACAAGAGAGAAAAAGAGAGCATATGGAAGGATGGCCATGCTACTATTGGTTCCAGTCTTATCTACTTTTGGCAGCAGTTCACAACAAATTTAGGAAAGAGGATGAGCTTTAACAATCCTGGAAACTTAATGAATTCAGTTAGGTTGAAATGTCATGCATGCACTGGGCAGCAACACACATTCTTAGCACAGCAAAAACAGAGTCTCAAAAATGCGATTCACAATGCATAAACTGGCTGAACTGGCAATTTCAAATCTAGAGAAATTGCAGCAAGGGTGTTGACAATCAACAGCCAGAGGCACATTTTCACATTATAATAATGCACAAATACATTTTGATAACTTTTCATTATCTTTGCTCTAATAGAATATTAAGAAAAAGTTCAATTTGCCAAACAAAATTATGCTGATTTTCTATAAAAACTGTTGGCTTGCTGAGTTCTCTCATATAGGCAACAGTTGTATTGACAATCAACATAAAGGCAATCCATCTGTTTTCCTACTAAAAAAAATATGAAAATATTTTAAATTATGTTATAAATCTATGTAATCATATTTTCTCTTCTTAATTAAAGAATAATGACATATTGCATAGTAAGTTCAATATTTTCCTCAATATTTGGAGACATACCTGATAAAAGTTTCTTTCACATTCAGAGTTTCAGTCAGCTTGGACAATTCTTTCTGTAACTGTTCATGATAAATCTGTAAGTTCGTGATGAAGTCCTCCTGAGACAGCAGAGTGGCCCTGAGTTCCATCTTTTCATCATGAGTAACCTTCAAAGGAGAAAATGAAACTCAATAAGAAATAAATATAACACATGGGATTAAATTTACCTTTCAATAGAGAACACAATCCCTTTCTTACCAAACCATGTTTCCTGCTTAGCCTCAATGGAATGCTAGAACAAAGTGGCTAAATAATAATATTCCAAGTAACACTTTGTATTATTCAGCTTCCAAGCAATTCATTCACACACCTCTAGGGAGTTCCGGGAAAGTTTCAGCTCGTATAGAAGCTTTTGTTGTTCTGCCAGAATCTTCTGGTTAGTATCAGTCAAATCATCTACTCTTATATTCAGCCTTTCCAGTTCCAATTCATTGGCACAAATAGTGTCATTGGCTCTTTCCAACTTGCTGGCTAAATGATGGATTTCAGATTGGCTTGCCAGTTCCACAGATTCAAACATTTGCTTCCGGCTGCACAGTTGAGTCTATGAAGTAGAAAGCATTATTCTGTTAAAATTAAGCAATAAAAATTAAGAATAAAAATTAAGTTGGATACAGATGTTACATGTCATTCTATTTTCCAATGTGAGCGATTTTTTTTCCCCAAAGCTTATTTCCATTGTAGAAATAAGAAATTGTGGCTAGAAAAATTTCTCACTCAGCATATATTTAACTCTATCAGATCTTTAACCATCCACATCCAATTAAGAATACCATTCTATTAGGTCAAGGAGATAATTGACCACCTTTGGATCCCATTATCTGCAACTCAGTTTTGGTCCTTAAAAGAAAAGTTCAAAAATTGAAACTCAAAGATTGAATCTCAGAAGTGTTTTGAAAATTTCTGAAATGAAGAATGGCATCAGGCATTGTTCTAGGCTTCTTCTCCATGAGATATTCAAGTGCCTCCAAAGCAAGCAGAACAAAAGTCCAATTCAAGCTACAAAGCCTTATGCCGCCAGATAAAGGCAGAATGCACCAATTACCATTGCAAACAGGAGGAAGGGCTGCTACACTCGAAATCCACCTGAGCCTTCTATAATTTCGTAAACGCCAAACTTAAAGACTCGAAAACTATCCCACCCCTAAAGGGGCCTAACGGGGGAGACTGTAATGATGAAGCCATTAAGGCCAACCTCTTCAACACATTCTTCAGTTCAGTCTTTGTCAACAGCAATGGCTTCTGCCCCACATTTCCTAGTCATACCACAACTAATTGCAACGATCTGCTACACATTGATTTTACAGAAGATAACATTGAAAGGGCACTATGCAACCTAAAGCCATCTCTATCTATTAGCCCTGATGGATTATGTGCCTACTTCTTGAAAAAGCTTTCCACTGCCATAGCCGAACCTCTAAGCACAATCTATGAGGTATCTTTCAGAACCAGCTCCTTGCCCAACCTATGGTCATTAGCCACGGCCATTCCTATCTTCAAAAAGGGAGACCCCAGACTAGTAGAAAATTACAGACCAATCTCACTGTGTTGCGTCACCTGTAAAATCATGGAATCAATTATAAACCAATCCATCACCCTCCACTTAGAGACAAACAACCTGCTTTCTAACAAGCAGTTTGGTTTCAAGAAAAATTTGTCCTGTAATCTGCAACTCCTACACTGCATAAACATTTGGACCACACAACTCGACCAGGGTAAAGCAATAGACACAATTTACATAGACTTCTGCAAAGCCTTTGATTCAGTGGTACACGACAAACTACTGTTAAAACTAAGCTCTTATGGCATTTCCGGATCCCTGCACAAGTGGATAGCCGCGTTCCTGTCCAACAGGCAACAAGTAGTCAAAATAGGGAGCACTCTATCAAACCCTGCACCAGTTAACAGCGGTGTCCCCCAAGGCAGTGTATTAGGACCCACACTCTTTCTAATTTACATAAATGACCTTTGCGATCATATTATAAGCAACTGCATCCTCTTTGCTGATGACGTAAAACTATTTAACACCACCGACAATACTGCTGCCCTACAAAGCGACCTTGACTATGTGTCAGAATGGTCGAACAATTGGCAACTCCAAATCTCAACTAACAAATTCTCTGTCTTACACATTGGCAACAAAAATCAGAACACCAAATACAAGCTGGGAGGATACGACCTCGTAGAGGACCCTCACTCTGTCAAGGACCTAGGAGTACTCATCTCAAATTATCTAAGCCCCAGAGCTCACTGTAACAGCATTGCCAAAAAGGTATTAAGAGTTGTTAACCTAATCTTGCGAAGCTTCTTCTCCGGTAACATTGTACTGCAAACTAGGGCATACAAAACCTTTGCCAGACCAATTCTTGAATACAGCTCATCTGCCTGGAATCCACACTACTACAATCCTCTGCTCGCAACATAATACCTTATGCAACCAGACTTGAAATTTTAGGCCTAGAAAACTTAGAACTACGCCGCCTTTGATCTGACCTAAGTGTAGCACACAAAATTATATGCTACAATGTCCTACCTGTCAATGACTACTTCAGCTTCAACCAAAACAATACACAAGCAAACAATCGATACAAACTTAATGTAAACCGCTCCAAACTCGACTGCAGAAAATACGACTTCAGCAACAGAGTAGTCAATGCCTGGAATGCTCTACCTGACTCCATTGTTATATCCTCAAACCCCCACAGCTTCAATCTTAAACTGTCTACCGTGGACCTCACCCCATTCCTAAGATGTCCGTAAAGAGGGCGTGCATAAGCGCACCAGCGTGCCTACCATCTCTGTCCTACTGTTCCCATTTATTTGTACTCATTTCCTGTGTTCATGTCCATGTTTATACTTATACCTGTTATCTTGTACATGTTTGACAAACTAAATTTTAAAAAAAGCTAGAAAAAGGGTTATCCCTGTAAAGGATTCAATACTAGGGATAATGAGACATCTGTGGCAACACTCTTATTTTTCCATGTGAGCAGTACTGTAGATTAGAACTGATACAAATTCTGGCTGATTATTGCAAGCAGCCAAAATTTCTGGACTAACTCAGAATAATTCAGACTAATAGGCTCCCCATATATTAAAAGTTTAAAAAAAATACACTGCAAATGACATAAATGTAAATAAACTTATTTCAAAAATAAAAGTTACTGTTACCGGATTTATTTTAAAGGCAGAAATATTGCATACCATTTTTTATTCTTGCTCACAAATTTACAATTTTTTTCCTTACTTTCTCCACCTTTCAGTTCTACTACAAAACTAAAAAAAGGCAATGTGCTTGGGCTGCAGAGGAAGCAATCAGACTTTAATACAGCACAGAAGGCTGACATGGCTGTGATCTGTCAAAATAGTAGAAGTTGGGAGAGCACATATGTGAGCTGTAACAAGATAAAAAAAATATTCTTGCCAAATTTTCTTTTTATTACCTATTAGTGTTGACCATGACACTAATTTTTATGGGGTGGGGGGGGGACTTTTAAAGATTTGCAAAATATTACAGAAGTACATTTAACATTTTTTTGTCACTGATTTAACAAGTCAAGCAAAACAGTTTGCAGAAATTCCTGAGATTTCTGTTAAAAGAATTGTTGGGGTCAAATTACAATCCCCTGACCTCAATACATCTTCTCATGAAAAACTGTTTGCTCATTCACAAAACATTTAGAAGGCCAAAGCATGCCAATATGCTGAGGAAAGATACTGGGATGACATAAGCAGAGCTCTGGGAAAGCAAAATAAAGTAACTCCCTAGAAAGAAACAGAGTTCTCTCTTCATGAAATACTGCCTTTTTCTTCTTTCAAAACCCAACTGTCTTTGAAGTCTTTGCCCCAATACCTCATAGCTACACCCTACTGGCCTCACTGACTTTATACACACATGATGTGTTATATACATGAAGTACGTAGTTGCTCTTCCCAATCACATATATATTCAATTTTGCATAAGTCTGTAAATAGGAACAGTAACCCCACCCTTCTTTAGACTTGTCAACAAAACAATTTTGTAATTCAATGTAATGTGTTCCTAAAATATTCTACAATACCATTTGCTTTACCCAAATTTGCATCAGAGGATCTCTGATTCCCCCAATACTACTTTTCAAAGGGCACTGAATGGATCTGTTTTGCCAGACAGCCTGAATAGCCAGAGTTCTAAAGTGTAATTATGTATCAAATGATTTTCACCTGGCATACTTAATAAATTCTCTGCTGGGGAAGCAAATATTTTTATGGAGAATCTTCATTATTAACTTTCATGACTACAGTCATTCCAGAAACATGAATGTGGCAAATATACAGATACACTTGAAAATAAAAATGCAATTTATTATTTTTTTATTATCTTGTCACTAACAAAACTATACCAGGCAAAGTTCTCTGAAACCCAGATTTAAAAGGCTGAACCATCAAGAACTTAGGTATAACTTCAACAAGGCATTTGTTTTAAAAAGACACACTTTTTCCCAAGCCATTCTGTCAGCATCTGTCTTTTGCAAAGCCACCATCAGTGTCAGCTTCAATCCCATCACAGCCAATTTCTGCCATGCAGAACTTCTATTCAGAGGCAGCTCTGTAGTCCATTAAGTGGAAAGCTCCCAGCAAGAGCTTCTTAGCTGTCACAGCAAGCTTTTTCGCAGATGAAACCTCATCTGTTAAACTAAACCACAGTAGCCTTAAGCCAACATACAGATTTTGATTTTTTTTTAGAAACTGTGAAAGTCTGTTTTTAACCTCATGAGAAATAAACAATAGAACGTAGGATATTTTGGTTATATACCACATGCATATTTTGTAAGATACCTATACTATTTATGAAAAGCATCATTTACATCTATCGCATATACTGCGGCACATATCAGGCATTTAGTTGCTACAAAGCCTTTAACAAAATAATTTTTAAAAATCATACTATTTGTTTTCCCACCCAAAACATTGTTTGGGAACTTAATAGCAAAAAGGAGCAGTGCCTATTAGTTACTGAACAGATTTTAGATTATTTCCTGACTATATGCACAGTGATGCTTAGAAGTTTGTCAACCTTTTTGAATTTTCTATATGTCTGCATAAATATTACCTAGAACATGGATCTATTGTCTACACAAATCATAAAACTAAATATAGATAAGCCAAATTAAACAAATGAATCAAAACATTATGCTTGTTCATATATTTATTGAGGAAAATGACCTAAAGCTGTGTACTTAGAAGCACCACTTTACATACTGAACAGGACAAGATTATCCCACAAGAGGCTCACTTCAATGGTTGCCTGAATAAACACTCAAGATTGCCATAAATTCTTTCCCGGTCTTCCCGGCAAACAATTCAACTTAACTGTACCTGAACTAGCTCAGACTTCTCAGCTAAAGCCTTCCTCTGTGCTTCCAATGAAGCAACTTGCTGCTGGTACTGCAGGCGCTGCTTTTCCCAATCTAAAGACTTTTCATGGAACTCCTAGAAAAGATAATGACTATTTATTTACAATCTGGATGCTTAACAGTATTCTGGAATTCCTTCCAAGATTAAATTAAATTCTGATATTAAGTTATTGGATATTATTGGCTAAATAGACTTAACAGTTGTTTTTAAGGAATTAACATTCTGCTTTCCAAAGAAACGTTACAAGTAGCATATACCTTGCAAATATGGCATAGCAAAAATCTGATAATGTATTTCAGAAACAATGCTGCAGAATTAATGACAGAAAGATTAAGATTAGTTTGGATAAAAGAGTGGATTCTGCTGAAGAACAGAAGGCTCTTGAGAAAGATATAACCTGATATTTGAATGGCATGAATATTTGTGATGGCATGGATCTAAGGAGCAGGTGGCTGACCTCATAAACATAAGGACCCTGTCTATTTCCTCAGGCGCAACAGAATCAAACTGTTGCCAGACAACTACCGTGTTTCCCCGAAAGTAAGACAGGGGCTTATATTTTTTTGACCCCCGAAATATGGCCTCGGCCTTATTATCGGGGGGGGGCTTATTATTTTGGGGGTGCAGTAGGCGGCGAGCGTGGGTCTGCATGTCCCATCGCCGCTGCCTCGCCTCCCCTCCCTGCCGCCACCGCCTCGTGGAGCAGGACTCAGCAAGGCTTGTTGTGCCGTTGCATGCACGAACTGCAGGACTGCCGCAAACTTCATCATACTGGCACAGCTGGGGTCCTTCTGCCATTGGTGCATGCAACGGCACAACAGGCCTTGCAGAGTCCTGCTCCACGAGGCAGCGGCGGTGGCGGGACGAGTCTCACAGAGACTCATTTCTGGCAGGTGGAACATGTTGGGCCGCGAGATGCACGTCCTACCTGGGACTTGTAGCTCCGTCGCGTTCCTTGGCGTTGTGTCCACTGACGCTCCCCCGCCTCCGGCACTCGAGGGAAGCGGGAGGGAGAAGAAACTCCCGCGGGCTGCCTGAGGAGGGGAGCCAGGA